>OY757545.1:18490432-18572932 GCA_963584105.1 Alviniconcha strummeri | reverse complement strand
TATTTACTTTTCTTCTTTTTCGGCGGCTGTTTTGTGTTTGTTGTCCCGATCCTACCGAGTCTGACCGTTTATCGACTCGCACTGTTGCAGCTCAGCCTCCCACAACCGTTTAATTAGCATAATTGCAGCACTGTTACCTAATGGGCAAGAGTATTGCAGTTCCACCAACCGCCTGTGAAAATTGTTGAAAGTGAAAATTACAATCAAAATGTGTGGCAATAAAAAGGTCTTAAACAGCTTGTTTCCGCTTTCACTTGTTCAAATCCGTTTGGATGTGTACAAAATGTGGTGTGGCAAATATCTGTCTTCCGAGATGATCATCACATGTTAAATCGTTCAGTTACTGTTATGAGTTAGCGAGGAACAGGCAGACTTTATGGGTAAACGGAAGACGTCTCGCATTTTTTAATTGCTGACATTTTTGGAGCCGAGTGGATTCTCAGATGGGAGGTAACAACTAAAAAGAGAGATGGAAAAGGCTGGAGGCCTGACTGAAGAATTGTGGAAGGGGGCTGACGTTTTGGGTAACAGCCTATGCAACAACAGCTTCATCTTAGATATTATTCAGCACCTAACCATGGGCAGAAAAACTACAACCTATGTGGTGAATGATGCAGTGTGACGTCAGCAAATGAAGAGGAGGATAAAAAAAATACATACAGCAACAACGCAAACATTAAAAAACAAACAACGAACAAAGCAACAACAAAATAATTTTAAAAAGACAACTCCAAAACCGTAGCAAATTTTCAGTTTTTTTATTTAAGTTGATGGTATTAACAAGACACACAAAAATCAATGAATTGTTCATACAACTTGATTACCAAAGGAAAAGAAAAAGTTTAAGCATTCCAAAAAAAATCCCCATTGCAATGCCCTTCAAACTAGCACTGAAGCAAAACCAACCAAAACCAAGAAAACCCAGACACCACCACCATAGACATACACTGAAGTTTCCATCATCGTCTCATCCCATGTACAGAAACGGTTACCAATACCAATGCTCCTTTGCACTCATGCACCAATACCAATGCTCCCATGAATTCACCCGACATAACTATCATGGTCGACTGGGCGTGAAACGTTTGTTTCCTTTCCTTTCCCTTGAACTATGCATACAGAAACAAGAACTGATGTGATTTTCTGTTTAGATGACAGAATAAACTGGCTTGCAAAAGGAATGCTGTATCTGCTCTCAGTGAGAAAGTTGGCGTCAGAGCCCGTCAAAGAATACCAAAGACACTCAATTTTACTTTCATCACATTTGCCCCTCGAGGTTCATCGGCTTTGGCAACAGTTTTTGTTGTTGTAGTTGTTTTCGCAGAGCACGTGCGGTTCCACCAGAATGCAAATGGCAAGCTCAAGTGTGTGTGGAATCTGAGTCACAAGTTTAGAAGCATGCTTGGAGCACTTGCGTTAAAGCAGAACAAGCCTTCTCAGAACAGGATCCTTTAAGAAGTTGCTACGCGCACAGAAGCTGCCAAGCGGTGGCTCCTGAACCAAATCCTTTTCAACGTGAGCGAAAGGTAACACACAGTGGTTGCCAAAATCAAATCCCACTCACAGAAAAAGAGTGTATGTGCAAGCACACAAGCATATATATGTGTGTGTGATTTCCTCTTTTCAGAGTACAGAAAGAGCTGTTTTTGTACAATTCCTTTCTGAAAATTTCAATATTGTTACTACTACCAGAATGAAGATGCAAAAATACTACAGTAAAAAATATAAAAAACGGAGAAAAAGGCATTACATGGAACACACACAAACTAAAGTGGAGAGCGCACAATGACTGTAATAACTGGTTTGATAATAGTTGTTCACTGTGAAAGTGTGATGACAAAATAATTACTGACACATACTACTTTTTGTTTTTCGAGCAGCATACAAATTATACTTGTACAGGTGTTCAGTTACTTTGTGATAAATAAGAATCTCTGATTCACAAGACATTCTGATAATACAATACTGAAAACTGCAGCAAAGTTTAAATATAATAATACATGAATTCCTTCTTCTCCTCTCCTTGGTACAAGGCATGGGGATGGAAGAATCTTACTGCAAAACCACAGAAGCAGACTCAAAGTTTCAGATACATGCAAAATCCATCCATCCCAACTTGTCATCCCCAATGTGGAAACTACTAGGTCCAATTGTTATATTTGCAGGTATGATAAAAGGAACCAATTGTGAACTCCATGTTTAAAAAAAAAAAATTATCTTCTTTCTTTTTTTGCTATAGCAATCAACCAGGCTCTAGTGACATTTGAAAAAACAAAAAAGTTAAATGGTCAGCCAGGCTCTGGGAAGATAAAAACAGAACTACAACCATTTCCCTGCTTTAATGTGCAGTGTCATGCACCATTCAGCCTGTTACAGTTTGTCTTCAAGGCCAGACATTCAAAACTGAATCAATGGAAGCATAAAGAGATCTAGCAAATGATTTTTTGCTTTCTCTCTCTATATAGGGGTGCTTTGTTGTAACTGCGTTGGTGACAGTGGTGGCATCTTGCACCTGAATTATTAACCTTACGGTTTGCGAGTGGCCGATGCACGAGTTCCGTTCAGTGTAGCACACTGTGATAAAGTGTTATGTAAAATCAAATGTATCAATAAACTAGCGTGTTTTTTGGGTGGTTTTTTTTTGTTGTTGGGGGGGGTGGGGGGGGGGGGGGGGTCCTTTATATTCCATCTGCGTTGTGTAATATTGTTGGATTGTTGATTTTTGAAGTTACTCCATACCCACAACTGGCTAAAGAGACAAACATCCTTGAAAATAAACAGTACTGTACATGCAAGTCACCCAGAGACAGTCAATTTTGTAACATTACCAGCCCTTTGCCTAAACAGTGTCTGTCTTAGGGGGCACTGAGGCCAATCTGTCTGGCAGAACACAAAAAGAATCAGCCAATTACACTGTGTACAGCTTGCACTAAAGGATATCAAAAGGTTTCACCATTTCCTTCTTAAACATTCAATTATTTTGCACTGACAGTTCGGTAACGGTCCATTTTGGCAACTTCAAAGGTAATCAGACCAACAAAAACCAAGAAAAATCAATGGGTGTGGGGAAAGTAATACTACTACAGAACCCTGAGCAGACAGGACCATCAACTCTTGACTGGTGCAGTCATCTGTCAATCTTTTTTTAAATGTTATGTACATAATCATGAAAAGCACAGTGGGACCTCTGACACGAAGCCACCCCAAAATCCAGTTAACAGATCTTGGATTTTAATACCCCACAAACTGCACAGGGTCAGGATGCCAAAATCCAGTTAACAGATCTTGGACTTTAACCAAAGTATGTCCAAATCCAGTTAGTAGATCTTGGATTATAATGCCCCACCAACTGCATAGGGTCACCACAGGATTGGATTTTAACACTTCGACTGAACAAAATTTGGACAACAAAATCCGGTTAACAGATCTTGGATTTTAACATCACTTCAACTGCGCAAAATCGGGACACCAAAATCCAGTTAACAAATCTTGGATTTTAACACCACTTCAACTGCACAAAATTTGGACACCAAAATCCAGTTAACAGATCTTGGATTTTAACACCATTTCATCTGCACAATATTTGGGCAAAATTTGGACACCAAAATCCAGTTAACAGATCTTGGATTTTAACACCACTTCAATTGCACAAAATCTGGATACCAAAATCCAGTTAACAGATCTTGGTTTTTAATACCACTTCATCAGCACACAATCTCAGGATGCCAAAATGTGGCTAACAGAGCTTGTACTTTAACTGCACAAAATCTGGATACCAAAATCCAGAGAGAATGATCTTAAAAGAATGCAGAGTCTTTGGCAAGGTAGTAATTTTCACTGGAATATGCAGCATGTGATTTGAGAGGTGGTGGTCTTAGAACACAGGTGAACTCTCATGAGGGGGGTCTTTCCACAGGGGTTTCACTGTGCTACAAAAGTTCTACATCTGAATCTTCCCTCAAGGACAACTGTTCATCAAACGGAAAATCACAAAGTTGTCTCAGAACGCTTGTGAAACAGAACAAGAGGACAACCAAAAAAGAGAAGAAAGGAAAACCGCAAGCATGGAAGCCATATGGCAGCACACAAGAGTGAAGGAACTAAAAGAGAATAGAAGTCTGTAACATTGATTCATAGGTCTTAACACAGGTATACATCTCTGTGCATTGACCACACTGTACATAATATACATGTAGGACTGATGTATTCTTTTAGCATGATGATGTACAGCTGTACGTTTTTTCATTCATGCCGAAGTATACAAAATACAATACAGAGTAAATGGGGTGCTGGCACTGACAGGCACATGTCTACCACAAAATTCTGAACCCAGTTTATTTCCTAATCCTATTGTTGTATTAGTCTGCTTACTTTCACCTTGACTGCAACAATACAACCACCACCTTCTCCTCTCTGCTGCTATCATGGTCTTATCGTTTCAGTGGGGTTTCAATATTTTCTGACATTACACTGGATAAAAGTTTCCTATCTTCTTCTCATCTCTGCTGTTATCATGGTTCCATTTTGATAGTGGACTTCAACATCTTCTGATGTTACATTATGTGGACCGACAACTTTCTCCTGCTGCCATGGCCTGATTTTTCCAGTGGACTGCCTGAATCTTCGGATGATACATGGTGTGGACTGGCAACCATCTCTTCTTTTACGTTGCTTATGACATTTAGATTTTGATAGTGGGGTTTCAACATCTGAAGTCAACCTGTGTGGACTGAACCCCTCCTCTCTGCTGCTGTTGTGGTCTGATCTTTCCACTTAACTTTCAGCATCTTCCTCCATCACATTCTGTGGTGCGACTGCCTTCTCCTCATCTCTGCTGCTATTCTGGTCTGGCCTTTCCATTGGACTTTCAGTATCTTCTGGCATTATGCTGTGGTGACCTACAACTTTCTCATCCCGTCTGCTACTGCCACAGTCTGAATTGTCTACTTGGCTTTCGATGTCTTCTTCCACTACACTCTGTGGAGCAACTGCCTTCTCCTCCTCCTTGCCACTGTCATGGTCTAATTTTTCCAGTGGAGTTTCAGCATCATCTGACAGAACTCTGTGTGTGCTGATAACCTCCCCCTCTCTGCTGCCATAGTGGCATGATCTTTCCAATGAACCTTCCATCATGCCCTGTGGGGCGACCACCTCCACCTCCTCTCTGCTGCTGTCATGGTCTGACGTCAACGCAAGGGTTTCAACGTCTGGAGAGGCCAAGCTGTATGGGGTCACTTCTCCTTCAACTTCCACCTCAAACGTGTCAGTCTGGATTTTGTTGCCTGCTGTCTCATCATCCTCTGGTTCAATGCTGTTGCCATAGTCGTCAATCATCCGAGTCAGTTCTTCCCGGTGCTCTTCAGCCTCTTCATCCTCATGCTTCTGCATCTCCAGCACGGCCATGTTCTCCAGCTGTGCAGCCACCATTTCCATGTCGTCTGCTGTAAGCTGAGTGTCAAGGAGCTCTCCAGAAGCACTTGCCGATAAAGATTCAGAGTCAGGTGCTTGCTTGTCCGAGTCTTCTTCTGATGCACAATCATCATCTGCACCTTCTGCTTCAGCCCCAGTGAGCATCTCTGAAAGTTTGTCACCATCTCCACAAGGGAAGTGAAGACTAAAGGGCTCCTGAGAGGGAGGCAACCTGGGTGAGCTTGTACCTGCTGGTCGGTCATTAGGTTCTCCTGGGACCACTATAGAAAAGCTTGGAGGCCTGGAGGAAGGGGTCATTTCCAATTGGGAAGGCTCTCCTTGCTTTTCCAGTCTAAAAGATATGTCAAAGGCTGACTCATCAGAGGATGGCAGAGGGCATTCCGAAGGTTCATTCTCCCAGATGGAGCTGTGATCTGGCATGATCAGACCATCCCCTGCCTTTTCAGAAACCAAGCCAAAGTGTTCACAGCCTTCTACCACACCTTGTTTGGACTCTCCCTCGCAAACTGCAGGAATGGGGTAAACCTGCGCAGTGTTGGCTTCTGTCATAGGAGAAGACTCACTGTTGAATGGACACTCAACACCGCGAGAATTTAAAGAGCTGGGAGGCACAGCTGGAGGGAGGTCACTTTGGCCTTCATCATTTTCAGCACCCTTTTCCTGACAGCTTGCCGCTGCACCCAGATCTTCCTTCTCTGTGTCTGGGGTGACTGGAGATTCAAAAGCAGAACTTTCAACAATGGCTTCACCCCCACACAAACTGCACTCTGCATCTCTGGTGTCACTTCCCTGGTAATTATCTGGCATTCCCTGGTAATTATCTTTGGTGTCACTTCCCTGGTAATTATCGGCAGTCTTACAGACTTGGTCCTCGTCATGTGTCATCTCCTTTACTTGGTCACCTGTCCCTCCTGATGCGATACCCACCATATCATCTGCTGTCAGTACTGCTTGGTCATCAGCAGTCCCCTCTTCTTCAGCCTTTTCTTCTGAGCTGACCTCTTGCATCTGGTCCTCCTCTGCTGCAAGAGCTCCATCCCACGCACCTGGCCTTTCTTCTACTTGTTCTCTAAAGCACTCATCTGTATCGTCATCACCATCACCGGCATCACCTAAATACATGACCTTATTGTTACCATCTTCAACAGCAAGAGGAGCCCCTGCAGTAACATAAACACCCTCAGTGGATTCTGCTGGTTCGCTTGAAAAAGCAAAATGCAAAGGATCACTTTTAGCAGTCTGTACATCATTACAAACAGGCCCAAGACCGTCACCTGGGGCAGCAGAAAAAATAACATCAACAACACTCTCAGACCCAGCACATGCATCACACAAGGCAGCGTCCACTGCATCATTAACATCAACATACTCACCACTTCTTTCACTGCCACTTTCAGCTCCCAGAGCCAATCGAGCAACCCCAATGACCTCATACTTCCCACCAAGGCCTTCGCCAAATCCCTCCAGTTCTTTTTCAGTTGCACCAGACCTCATGAGGTCACTGTTTTTTACCACATCTACTGCCACACTGGTCTCTCCATCTTCAGCACATGACTGGCAGACTCTGACGCTGGTGGGGTCGCTTTCCACTATGCTGTCTTCCAAGGCGGTGGTTAATTTGGCTGTGTCACCAGCATCCGTAGCTGCAATGTCAGGGTCATCTTCACTGGCACCAAATGGTTGAATGGAACCAAGTTCTGGAAAATAATGACAACAGAGCTGAAATAACTATACAAAAAAAATCTATAACAAGAGTTAAATCTCAAGAGTCTGGGAAACAAAACTGTACAGTTTCTGAAATAAATTATCCAAGGGTGCTCATGTACTCTGTGATTTTACAAAATGGCTCTGTAATTCCATGCTACCCAATGGCACCAGTGAATAACAATTTCACAGTCACTGTAGAACATGGCCCTCTTTGACCAGTACCACTTCTGATTTCAAAAAGATTTTAAAAAGTATCTTCAAAATCCTGTGTCTCATGTTCTCTTTGTACCAATGTATCCCTGTCAACATCAGAGCACCAACATTAATTCCACAAACACTGTACACTGCAGCCCACCTTTGGTTGAAAAAATAACTAAGTTCAACATCAGAAAAACATATTCAAAATGGTACGGCACAAGTATCAACACTATGAGAACGTTTACTGAAACATGTTCAATGCAGTTCACTTCTGAGTATATGTACAGTACTTCATACCATATTTTATATGGTAGTCAACCTTTAAAAAGCAAGAGGCATGAATGTACTTCATAAAAAAATTATTTCTACACATTTAAGAGGGAGTTACGCAAGTCAAAAATACAACCCATACAGTAGAACATCCATGCAACAAAGTGGCAAGGAACATGACGTTACATTAGTTTTTCCTGACAAAGAATCATTACACAGGAATATGTCCTACAAGGAAAGAGTTTAATGCAGTGCAACAGGAACAGTTCATTTTCAATCAATGTATCCAAAGCCAAGTTTCACCTGTGTTAGCATTAAAGAGTTTATATGCCGTATGAAAAGAAGCTGTACTGGATAGTTCACGTACATCTGAAAATGTGCTGCATAGTAGTGGTAATAAATGCATGTATGGGGAAGAAAAGAAAATCCAGATATGGAAACAGACTACAAGTGCAGTTTATCACAAACATCAACTTTATTAACATTAATGCCCCATAACCACTGAATATTTTGTAAACAGGATGCTCAAATTCCAGGTTTGAAGGACAAGATTTTTAAATACCAAAGAAAATTCAGTGTTCAACAAAATTTCATTGGCAGCAAAACTACAAAGAAAAATGAAGACAGCTGAGAGAGAAAAACCAAACCAAAAACAATTATAAAACTTTATGTCATGAATATGAAAATTTGACTTATGAGATACATATACTTAAAAGGCTGTCCGTGACGTTTACTTCAGAAGTCATTTATATTCTCAGCAGCAAGTCGGACCCCCAACCCCCAAGTAAGCTGAATTTTAGGTAGGATGGTAGTTATACTTATAGCAATTAGCACACACAAAAAGCAACTCCTCCCTTGTCGCCTAATAATAAGAAAACGGTAGTAAATGTACCCATCAAATGCTCACCAAGGCAACCAGTGTTCCACCTTTGTAAGTCAATTGCGTTCACACATCTACTGATGCAATAATTATAATTTGAATAAGTGCACTCTCTTATTTTGTTGTCACATTTTTTTCCCAACCAAAAGCCATGATTGAACCAGTTAAAACCTGGTTTGCCCACACTTCTAATTAAAACAGAAGCCTGAAAATGGTGTTAATGAAAGGCAAACAACATCCACTTTGTACAGGACCATGAAACCTGGGTAAGTGATCTGCACCATCCACACTCATCCACTTTGTACAGGACCATGAAAACAGGGTAAGTGATCTGCACCATCCACACTCATCAACTTTGTCCAGGACCATGAAAACAGGGTAAGTGATCTGCACCATCCACACTCATCCACTGTATCATGCAGTTGCACTTGACTATGATGATGATGATGATGTCTGCAGAATTGCAAAGCACTCAGTATTCATGTACAAGTCATGCTCATAGTGCAGTAATGTTGTAAAAGAGACACAGCAAAAAGTAAGCCCTATGAAGATAGATGAATAAATAGAAAGAGGCTGACAAAAAGCAAGAGTACAGTATAGCACTATACAAAAGTTATCTATTTGTTATTATTATAACTTAGCTCTACAAAGGAGATGAATCTGCTGAAAGGCAATGTATGTCTGCACATCCAGCCCAGCATAAGCAGTATGCAGAGTTTGAGAATAGCAAGGAAGGAGAGAATGCCCATGTTTGACACTGACACACCAAAACCTCCAGAAAAATACTCCACAATCACCAGACAGATGAAGCAACATCCAATGTGCATATATATCAGGATCACCAGGTGAAGCTAAGCCACTACACAGCACACAAATACTTACAGTGCTTGTTGTCTGTTGAACAACAAAAACCTGAATAATTAGATTCTTGACTGTGTTTTAGGTATTCACACAGCAATTACATGGATGTATCTTCTCATCATATTAAACAAATGCTAAACTGACTCATTCAAAATCACTCAACTGGCATAATCTTCTCCTATCACCTTAAAAATGGATCAAGGTCATCAAAACTAGTATCATTTAAATTGTAAAAGAATCATAAATTAACACGCATAATTTAGTTGTTTTTACTTAAAACACCAGCATAAAGGCGCTTGCTAGGTCAACATACAGCAACTATCTAGTGATGTTAACAATGACACAAAGTCTCAATTCAATCATTTTGACTTTGCCAACGCCAAGGTGGATTTGAAAATAGATTCTGTTCGCCATGATAAAAACTGGGACAAAAGTGTAAATTTTAGCAATGTCCTAGAAAAAGCCAGCATTGAAGGCTTTTGTCACCACTGACTGCAATTTCACATACCTACAAACCAAAGTCCAGAAATGCATATTGTGCAAGGGTCTATCACCATGGACCATTTTTTTGTTAATAAAAAATGTAGTCATTTGGACTAATCAAAAAAAAAAAAAATAACATTCACTTTGACCTTTCTGTGACCTGCACACACAGTCAAGGTCATCAAAGTGGTAGGAGTGGAGGGGAATAGTAGGACTCTGTCAGAATACAATTGTACATTACTACTGTAACCTGTCCACAGCACAAGTTCCTACCTTCATCAGACTCAGTGGTGAAGGCTTTGGTGGCATCGCCTGCAGCATCCACAACATCTCTCTCCTCTTCTGTGTACTGGTCCTCTGCATCGCTGCTTTCGCCTATGGAGCTTTCACGCAGGCAGGACACCTCAGAGAAGGAAATTTCTGAAAGCAGCAGCAAGGCACACAAAGATTACTTCAGTAATTTCAGAATCCAAACACTTAAAAGGTTCAAAAGAATGCCATTTATTAGGACAAAACAAAACATGCAAATTTTGGGGGTAATCCCCTTTATCAAGCTACAAAACAACATCTGAACAGTGAATAAGGAGATGTAGAACTAAGGAACTATCTGGTTTTGGTTAAGCTACGTTGTTTTCATGTCCAGTGCTTGGAAGAACATTGGCATGACAATGACGTGTAACTGGTGCGATGCAATACATACTGTCTGATGTAAAACTTAAACAGCACGTTACAGTGCCAGACAGAAAGGGGAGGGGAGGTTCTGACTTAAATTCTGACAAAAAAATTGCGTTCTTTTAAACCTTTTATGTGTTTGTATCTTGCTTTAGAATGCCAGCATTTAATGTTTCAGATTTCAGTAAATTCAACCAATTTCAGTTGCAGTCAGCAAGTTTCAATGCACATCCCAGGCTTGGCTCAGCAGATTTGTATATACAATTATGTCCTCTGAAGCAGGCACAAAATCAATTAAGTCCACATGTCCTGTGTATTCAGACTGTGTCCTGTGAGCAAGCAGAACTACCATTTGCTTGCCAGGAACAGTCTATGCTCTTTCTTGAGGTCATGTGACTTTTTTTCTTCTTTACCTGTTCATTTTCTGTTTTCCCCAGTTCCTGGGGCAAAGTTTTATTTTTGGTCAAATGAAGAAAAGAGTAGATTTAATCTTCTCAAGTTGTAAAGGCACACAGTAAGCTAGCTGCTAAATTAAACTGTAACTCATTTCAGAAAAACTGACCATCTGCAAAGACTTGAAACCAAATTCAGGCGAATGCTAATACCTGGTGAGAACAAAAAAAGTTGGAAAAACTGACCATCTTCTAGCAGTCAGCACTTCAAGATAAAGAATACACCACCAAATGGTGAACAAATGCGGAAAGGAGAGAGCACAAAGGAAAGGCAGAAAGACAAGAGCCATCACAACTCACCCAGTTGGTCCACCTGGTCAGGATCATTGATGGTCCTCTCCACCTGAAGCTCAACATCCAGAGGAGAACCGGCCACAGCCTCTGCGTAGCCAAGTTCCACAAGGGTGCGGTTTACAGACGGCCCACTTCCTATCTGGTTCACTGTCGCATCCCCACCACTCTGAGATTGTTCATCGCTCAAGGTCACTTTGTACATTCCTCGATCAGATGAAAGGCCTGACACAGTCAGCTTCAGAGGGCTGTGACCTATGAAATCTGAAAAATAAATCTGAAAAATAATTTGGTGTTTGGGGGCGATTTTCAAAAATTGGGAGAAAATGATCAAAATCAATTGACAGTAATCAAAATCACACAATAGCATGTACTTCAGCCAAGCAAATTTTGAAAGAAATCGCACTGTATCTAGCACTTTAAAGAAGCCCAAAAGAAGAAAGGCCACATGAAGAGTAGCTGCGAGAGCCCAATAGCTTCAAGACCAGCAAAGAGAAGTTACAATTTTAATACTCCATTTATGCCTTGATCTAGTGTAATGGATAATGTTATTAATACCTTCCTTGAATCTGTCCAACTTTCAAACGAAAGCAAAGAAACTGAAAATTCATTCTGCAAAAAATGCCAGGTCAAGATTACTTCCAGTCTCCACAATGTTCACAATATGCCAAAATTGTCCAAGCCAGGGCAGGACGAGACATCTATGTACAGCCATTTTCGACCATTTTCTGGCAATTTTAACAAAACAATGTGATTCCAAACAATATGCAATAATTCTAAGATGGTTTCTGAAGCGACCACATCAGACAGAAAAAATTTAAGTCAAAATCAGTAACTTCCCTTCCCCTGACCATTTCCAAACTCCAGGGTGGGGGAAGCGATGGGGAGGGGGGGGGATACTTTCATCTTTGGCAAGATGGTAATACCTGTGAAGAAGGTGAGAGCAGCCTCACACCACTGCTCCTCCACAGGGACCACATCAGCCAGACAGCATGCAACTGCTTGGGCAGGGGTGTCCAAAAGGCGAGGCGGCAGTTCCCGCACACACTCTTTCCCAACGTCCAGCACAGCCCCGCTGTCAACACACAGAACCTGCAACAAGACAATGCAACATTTTACCACAATCTCTCCAAACCATCCTAACAGCTCCAAGCTGGACAGCACACAGTCACTGGAAGTGCCAGGCTTTCAACATATTAATAGTCAAGCTTCTGTGTATACATATAGCGCGAGTGAGAGAGAGATGGACACACAGAAAACATTAGTGAGACGCAGGTGTTAACAACCCGTCAACCGTATAGGTTGTATTAGATTCAGAATGGAGAGAAATGCAGACAGACAGAAAGCCATAGTCACAGCAGACTATCTCACCTTGTAGTTGTCACCTGAAGATTTCACCAGCCCACGGACCCATTTTGAGGTCATGTCATCAAGAACCAGGCATGAACTGCCTACTGGTAACAGCTCACATGCTGCAGCACTCTCAGATTTCTCCTTGACCTCTGCCTCAATGTCATCTGCCAGGGCATCAAGCAGACCTTTCGCCGACACCTGGGTGACATAAAAGGAGTCTGGTTTGCCTCCTTGTGCCACAGTCACTTCATACTCTTTGCCTTGGTCCAAGGTTTGCACACTGCAATCATATGAAACGTGAAATTACAAACCATAAACACATCTTACATTTACTTCATGGGGTGGGGGGGGGGGGATGGCCATCAAACAAAAAACTAATTATGAAGAATTTTCACACACCACCCAAGTCTGTCCTTTGGCTTTGTTGAAAGCACAAACCTACACAAGTACATAAGCTCCAAACCTAAATCAAACATAACAAGATACAGAGTACAGGCTGACTAAAAGATACTAGAGTACTGAACAAAATGTTCTTTCATCTGATGGTGTGTATTACTGTGTGTGTGTGTGAAACAAGCAAAATGTTTATTCTCTGGGTTGTAATGTCATTAGCAGAATGAAACAGTTGCTCCACTTGGGACTCTAAATGCAAGTCAACCACAGAAACTGAAACTGAAGCAAAAAACAAAAAACAGCTTAAAATGATTCTTTTTTTAAATCACGCTGCCTCTTAGTCTCTTACATGTAATCTTTATCAGTGTCCAGCTTCTCCATCTGGGACTGGGACAGCATGTCACCAAGTATGGTCGACTGGAGTGCAGGCTGCGAGATCTCCAGTGTGTCCATGGAAACCTCACTCCCTCCCACCCTTCCGCTGGCATCAGGGTCAACTTCCACCTCCTCCTTGCTGGTAGAGTTATTCGTCGGGGGCAAGCTGTCATCACTGGGTTTTTCCCTCACATCCACCAGCAGAGTTCCACCGGGTTTGCGCCCCACCACCTTCACCTGAAGCTCTTTGTCAACCGCCTCGCCTGTTGTGATGAGACCGCTCAACCACTCCTTTTTGGATGCAGCAGATTCACTGTCATCCAGGCAGCAGCAGAAAGCTTGTGCTGGAAGTTCAAGCTGATGTTTTGCCAGAGGGTAAAGGCAGCTTTTGGGGACGTTTTCTTCTGTACCGTAGTCCAGCTTCAGCACCATCACTTTATCATCATCATCACCGTCAGCTGCTAACACTCGGGCGCGGCAATTAGTGTGTGGGGGATCACAGACAAGATACAAATGTCCAACTTTAATGTCGGTTGGAGCTTCCGAGGCACGAGCCTTCTCAATGCCCAGAGTGCTTCCTGACAAGACAGCACGAGCTGTAGGCAGCTGGCACCAGAACTCGGAGGCAGAAACAGCGACACACACATGAATGTCGATCCACTCCAGCTCTGCCAGGCCATCAGACACGCAGCTGCAACACGAAGCACAAGTTACTACTTTCATTTTCACATCTTCTGTTAGTCAGCTGTTCTCCTGGAATGGAAGTTACATATATGAAAATTAAAATAAAACAAAAACAAACCAAAAACACCCCCCAAAAATTAAGAATACTGTCCAAACTTTTTGTCCACCTCATCATAGCTTTCAGTAACATTATTCACAAACGGAAAAAAAAAAAAAAAAATCAAGACCATGTACCTTCTTTAAAACACATTCTACAATATTCCACTTTGCCCTCGCCCTGATATAACCGTCCTGGTTGACTGGGCGTAAAACACCAACTTACTTACTCCACTTGGCCCCAAACTTTGGTATGCTTTTACCAACCTTTCCTACAAATGTCAAAATGATTCCTGTACAAAGTAACAAACCTGTAGGCAGGCTGGTGATCATCAGCTGCTTCTGTCACGTTCCCATCATCTTCTGGGTTCTCATCCTCGGCTTCAACAGCATCCTCAAAGTCCTCCTCCTCTTCCTTACCTTCTTTTTCTTTGCATTCTTGCTCTGGCTCTGTTGCTGCAAAAGCTGAAGTTTCTTCCTGTGTAGTGGCGTTGATGTTCTGCTGTGCAGCAACAGCCTCTTCCAGCATGGTGGACTCCATCTGCGCTGTGCACTCCTTCAGCTTACGAGAAAACTCTTGCTCGTTCTCACTGACATCGTCCACGCTTTCTTTGTCAGAGTTGTCCACATCCTCTTTCACTCCAAGTCCCGTCTCCACAGCCTCCAGGGCTGTGTCCTCCAAGCCATTATCTGAAAGTGTGGAGGCAAGGGAATCTTCTGCCTGGCTGTCAGAGAAAATGCGCTTTACGTGGCGGTCCAGTTCTTCTGTTTCTGCAGCTTCCACGCCTGGAAGGTTGAGGGCCAGCAGTGACGTAGCCATGGAGATGCCCAAGTCAAGGACATGCACAAGGTAAGGCTTAGTGATGCCATCACCGCTCAGGGTGTCCAGCAGCACCGATCTGCAAGGAGTGGCAAGGATACACAGGGCAAACAAAACTAATATTTACATTTGCAACAGCAATCTAACTGAAGAATAAACCTTTATACAGAACTTTATCATTCTGGCAATGCACACACCCCTTTTACACAGGACACTCATCCCTGCTACAATTTGTGATAGTGGATCAAAACTCAGTTCATTAAAAAATCCAGGAAAACTTTTTTTCAAAATATTTCCAACAATAGAAAATCAGACAAAAATGATTGGGAATTAACTGAAGTCAGTTCCATCTGATCTGCACCCCCAGCTTTCCCAGTATTTTTTTTTTTTTTTTTAACACACCAAATAAACTGAACAAATCTTGCAAAATCTATTAATAATGCTCTGTCAACCACAATGAACACAACTTTCTTCCCCCTTTGCACTTATGCCACTATGGAACAAAAACGACTGGCATCTAAATTATACAACATGCAGCTTACTTGCTCTCTGCCAGCTCTTGAAAAGCATTGTTGACCTCTTCACTCCATTCACCCCCTTGACAGCGCACACCGGCCAGGCTGCAGGACACACACTGCCACGGCAAAGTCTGGAACTCAGCAGGTAGCTCTCGCACCGATGACCTCGGCACCGAGTCAGAGTTTCCATAATCAACGTAGAACAGCTCACACGAGTCAGTGTCTGCATCAATGCTCTGGACAACAGCCCGGTACCAAGACTTGTCTTCATCTTCACCATACAGAGACGCACAGATCTGGTCCACAGCCAGTTTTTCAATCAGGCCATCTCCTTCTGCCAAACTCGAATAATGTTCCAACAGGGTCTCGGCCAGTTCATCTAACTGGGTCAGCCTGTCATCACGCTGCACATAAAACAGGGACGGGCTGATCACATGGCTGATAGTGACCTTCATACGACGACCTTGGTTCAAAGACACACATTTCCTGTCCACATCTGTGGCTGCATTGTCATCCACACTTTCTGTAGTTTCTTCATCTGAAGCTGCTGGCACTGTTGCTGAATTCTGATCAGTGTCAGACAGAAACAATGTTGAAACATCAGTGCCATTTTCAAGTTGGAGATTTACTGTATATGGCAAATGTTCCGTTGTCCTGAAGGTCACTGTCAGTGTCTGGTCCATGGTCAGTTCTTCCAGCTTGCTGCTCACCATGTCCACTTCACAGCCCTCCAGAACACACTGGTAAGCAAGTGGAGGCACAGATAAGTTCTCGGCAGAAAGTTCCTTCACATCACTTGCAGGTATGGAGTCTGTGTTACCAAAGTCCACAAAGCGAACATCAACATTTTTGCCTTCCACCTTTTCCACAACAGCCCGGTACCAAGCCTCATCTTCTGAAAATTTTGCACAGCAGGCAAGGTTGACAGAAGGGGGCAGAATCCTGCAGTCAGGTGATTCACAAGCATCCTGTAATTTCTCGGTGATGACATTTCGGTTTTCATCCTCACTTGTCAACTGGACGTAGAAGATGCCATTGGAGTCAACATGAGAAATGACGCAAGCATCTAGGGCTGGTGGTGTCTGAGCAGGGAACGCTGGTTTGTCAGCACCAGGATCAGCCTGTGCTTCTGTAGTGATGGCACCTTCAGCCTCAGGGCTTTCCTTTGCGTCACTGAACTCTTCCTCCGCTGCTTCAGCGTCTGCAGGTGCCTCTGCTGTTTCCGTGTCTGCAGATGCCTCTGCCGTTTCCGTGTTTTCAGGTTCATCCGCATCCTCCTCCTCTGCCAGGTCCAATCCAATGCTGCGGGTCAGCTCCACTTCATACGGGGGTTGAGAGGAGAGAAACCGAGCATTCATTATCTTCCCATCTGTCATGGCATTAAACTTTTTCTTTTGGTCTTTTTTCCATTTTTTCACTCCATGAAGCCTGCAGTCATAAGCAAAGGCTGGCTTGGCCATGAGGGATTGTGGAAGGACCAGCAGGTCATCCTTGGCCACTGTGTCCGTGTTCCCATAATCAACAAAGAGAACAGTTACATCATCTCCAGAAACCTTCAAAACTGATGCACGGTACCAGGACTCATCTTCAGAGAATTTGGCGCAGCAGACCTGTCCTTCATCATAGGAGCTCAGCTTCTCTGTCTGCCTCTCACACTCAGTCTGCACCTCATCACTGAAAACTGCCAAAGCATCCTCCTCACTGCAGAGCTGAAGGAAAAACCGGCCATTTTCACCCACTTCCGATACTGTGGCAGGCACCATTTCTGTGGGTGCTTTTCCTGGGCGAATGGTAGTTTGCTTGAAGACTGTGTCGGCCAAGTTGGTACCACTCTCATCCTTCATGACGACGCGGAAGGGGCTGCCACTCTTGAATGTGACTTGGTACTCCTGGTCTTCTGAAGCCAACTTGAAAGCTTCTTGCTGCTCTGGGGTCAACAAGCCCATCCCCTCAACCTGGCAGTGATAGGCAAGTGGTGGGGTGAGAAGATGCGCTGGCAATGGTTTAAGGCTGTTCAATGCACACTTCTCTCCATTCCCAAAGTCAACAAAACTGATCTCAGCAGAGGAACCAGAAATGGATGTGATGATGCCTCTATACCAAGCGTCATCTTCAGAGAACTTGGCTCCACACGCAGCTCCTACTTTCAGGTTTGGGTGACGCCCCGGGGCAGCTTTTTGCACTTTGGATGTCAGCCCATCAATGGCATCGATATCTTTTGCCAGCTGCAAGTAGAAAGTACCATCCTCTGCTACATGCGACACGTAGGCAGCCTCCTCTCCTTTGGGAGTTTGCTGCCATTGGAACACCTGCTCTGGTGTCTTGACTGGAGATGGGGTCTTTGAAAATCCAGAACTAACACGTGATCCCTGACCTCTCTTTGGTGCTTTGTCCCATGATGCTTCCACCTCCAATGCAGGGGCAGATGCTCGCTGCTTTGGTCTCTCATTAAACTGTTTCGAGGGAGCAGATCCAAACCCCACTTTTGTTGGCGGACTGCTCTGCTGTGTTCTCTCTGATGGCCTTGAGACCCCAGCACCAAATCCTTTTTGAGGAGAAGGAACAGGGGACTTTAACAGTAGCTGCAACAAGTCTTGTCCATTGACAGACACCTGTATTTCAAAGGGCGAGGCTGATGTAACAAATCGAACATTCAGCTGTTCATCAAGAGCCATTTTTGAAAAAGCTTTGGCAGTCTGAGCATTCCACGACTGCAGTCCCTTCAACTTGCAGGCAAACACCTGCACTGGGGCAGTGAGTAAATCTGGGGTAATTGACCTCAAGCTGCTGGCTGGGACAACATCAGAGTTGCCATAGTCCACAAATTGAACCTTGACTTTTCCGGCACTGGCATTCTCAATGACAGACCGGTACCAACAGCCATCAACGCTGAACTTTGCACAACAGACCATGCCCTTTTCTGGAGGTCCTTGAAAGGCTGGGCCACCTGAACCATAGATAGCCTGAAGTCTTGATGCTAGCTGCTCCAGCTGGGACTCAGAGCTCAGAAGCTGTACCCAAAACATACCACTGTCATTGTCCAGATGTGTAATGATAGCTGCAGCTGAACCCGATGGCGGTGAGGGCTCCTTGAACTTTTGCAAGGGAGCATTGCTTGGTGGGCTAGAGGCTCCAAACCCTGGTCGACCTCTTAAAGTTATATGCAGCTGTGCTGAAGCATTCTGATGGCTTGTGGGCAACGATGACTTCACTGGGGAGCTTTTGGGCTGAGGAGATGACTTCTGTGGCTTGGGTCCAAATCCCTGCTCTTGCAGAACCTGAGCGACATTTTTATTTCCTGCTTTGACAATAACATTCTTTGGGCCTCTGAAAGTGACCAACAGCTCTTGCTCCGAAACCAAGTCTTCAAGTAGCAGGACCACATCATCTGGTGCAGGGCAAGACTGAAAGCCATCCAAGCAGCACTCGATAGCTAGGAGAGGGGAGGTCATAAAAGCCGAAGAAATGGGTTTGATGCTCTGGCGGTCCACCAGTTCCGAATTGCCATAGTCTACAAACTGGACCTTCACCTCTGTTCCATGGACTGACATGACAGATGCGCGATACCACTGCTTGTCCTCATCATAAAGAGCAACACATGGCTGACCCGGTGTTGGATTGGCTAACGCTGGTTCTGTGCCACTTCCATAGTGCTTGCTCAGCATCTCCATCATGGAAGTCAACTCATCATCACAGCCTGCTAGCTGAATCCAAAAACGGGATGGGGACTCAATGAAGCTTGCAAATGCAGACACCGTCTGTCCAGGGCTTACTTTCCCTAAGGTGTATCCTGCCCGGGTTTTCTCTGGACTCTCTCTGGCTGCAGGGGGAGCCCCTCTCAGCTCATCCGTCACAGACACGCCAGCCTTTAACAAATCAACCACCATCTTCGAGCCTTCTTGGGCCTTCACAACCAGCTCTAGTTCTTCCTCTCCAGTAAAGGCATTGAATTTGTCCAGCTGGGCCTCTGCATTCCTTGCTTCAGCCATGTCCAGTTGACACTGCACTGCCTGAGCCTTAAGTTTGGTCACAAAGTTTGGCTCCATCTGGAGAACAGTGTTCTGAGGTGCACTTTGTGTGTTGCCATAATCTACAAAGAAGACGTCAATGTCTCGGGCAGTGAAGGATCGTACTTGTGCTCGGTACCAAAGGCCATCCTCTTCATACTTTGCAGCACAGGGCATGCCAACCTGCATATAAAACAGTTTTGTGATTATTAAAAAGTCACCTTAGACTATTTACAAGCATGTAGATATTTTGCAAAAATCTGTCACATCCAGTTTTGATGTCCACAGAAAAAATGCCAACTTAGTATTTTGCACTGCTAAACACAGCTGAAGTGCATAGAAAAGCAAACTAAAATCTCACATAAATTACCATAATGATAAAAAGATTAAAATAACTCAATACACCCCCGTCCCCTCCCCACATAACTCAGTATCTAAAAAAAAAAAAAAAAAAAAAATTTTATTGTCAGTGTTCATGTTTTTGCTACTGATGGTTTGCTGGTGGAAAGACACACACACTTGCGTAAGTAAAAACACCACCACCATGACAATAAAATGACAGAATCTGGAGAAAAAAAAGAAGGTGAAATGACCTGTGGGTTCCTGAGTGCCTTTCCCTTGCCAGCATCATAGTGCCTCTGCAACTCCTCCATTAGGTCATCCAGCTGCGACATGCCCTCAGACAGTTGCACAAAGAAGCTCTCCACAGACTCCACAAACCCCATGTACACTGACTGAGGCTGGCCTTTTGCCAGCTGCACAAACTGGTACTGCTGGAACTTGGGGGCAGCTCCTGATGTCTCCGGTGACACTCCTCTGACCACAGCATGAGCTATCATCTCCTTGGTGATGTTCTTGCCCTCTGACTCCAGATCCACCTCGTACACCCCCCCTTTGCAGCTGAGAAATCTGCAAGTGACATTGTTTTCTGTGAGGCGTTCCAGGAAGTCCTTGGCATCACCGCTCCATGTGTTGCCCTGGGACAGTGGTCGGACACCTGAAAGGCTGCAGCGTACTGCCTGTGCAGGAATTCTACTGAACTGCTTCTCCAGCTGTTTCAGACAATTTGTGGGAACCTTGTCACAGTTGCCAAAGTCCACAAATTCCACTTCTGAGGTGTGATCAGAAATGCTTTTCACCACACTACGGTACCATGCTTCATCTTCAGAGAACTTGGCCACCACCATGGAGCCTGGTCGGACGTCGGCGGCTGCTGTGGCTCGAGTACTTTCATAGAACTCCTGTAGACTGTCGGTCAGTGACTCCAGCACAGACATGTTTTCTGCCAACTGGACATAGAATTCTCCAGGTGTCTCCACCCAGCTGATGACCACCTGAAATAAATAATCACTACATAATACTGACTGAGCAGACATGCCAAATTAATTAGAGGAAAAACTGAAAACCAAGCTAAAGTTATTCTGCAAGAGGAACAGTAATTGGTCAGCAGTTCACCAACACTGAAATATTAAACAACAGGTTTCAGATAAAGTGGTTTTAGAAGACCGGTGGTTTCTAATCAGGGTAGTCTTCCATCACATTAGAGCATCAAAACTGGCATGTGATTATCAATCATAGAAAGTAAACTTTTAGGGTACAAACTTTTCAAGAAAATAAAAGCAAGTATTCTACTTTTTCAGTGTTACTGATAACTTGACATTAGGTCACAGACTGGGTTGTCATTAGGTCAAGGTAACCAAGACATCTACGTAATTACAAACACTACGGAGGCCACATAATTGAGCAAAGTTTGAGCAGTCTCCATGAAAGCAAAATGGTCTTAGGGACAAGGCCTTATAGCCAAACAATAACCTCATAGCTGGACAAACACTGATCAGCACAGTTTACAAAACCATATTCTCATGCACATCCAACAATAAAAGTAACAGTACCTCTGATCTGGTTGGTGTTGGGACTTTCAACACTTGATGTTTTGCTAAGCTAGCCACATCTGCAGCTGGGGTAGAATGCTGGGTAGCATTAACCTGGGTTGCTTCTGGACATTTCTTGAGGAATGTGGATGCTACATTGCAGTTGTCAGCGCAGTCAATCAGGCTAATGAAGTGTCTGTACAACAAACAAAATACTCCTTACTGTGAAACTCCAACAGAACTAAACAATTTTGTAAGTACACATTCCAAAAGCAATGGATTGAACGTAATTGCAGTCAGTAAAATGAAAAACAAAAGAAAGAAATACATGAATAAACTGATAACAAAACAAAAAAAGATCAGTGACCATTCCCAATATATATGACTTAGTGCCAAAAGGTGCGCAAGAAAAGAGGACAGAGGTACTAGAAAATAAAGTTGACAGGATGTGAGTAAGCATTTTTTGAATGAACACATGTGAAGTCATCCACCAGTGAAGGGAGAAGGCAGTGCTGCTCTTCGTTCCTGAGAAATTTGACTTTCAGTGTGATTTGTGGCAAGATGTTGAACATTACACATTACAACAAGGCCACATCACTGTGCTGCTAATCATGCAGTTAACTGTGAAAACCCAACTGATCTAACAAGATATGATCCACATGAGTATTACCAAGTGAACTGTTGTTGTTCTGGGTCACACAGAACAGCATGCTATGCATAGTTTGTTGTAATAGGTAACGTTCAACATACAGCCAATCTTGAACATTTTTAAATGAATAAAAAGCAACACATTTTGAAACATAAACAGTTATTCTTTAATAGAATAATATGTGACAAGAAAGATTTGATGATTTTTCCCCTCAAATTTAAGCTTTCTTGACATAAACAGCAAATGATGTAAGAAATATGTCATACATTACTATTTACTATGCTGTTTGTTTCTTGATGAAAATGATAAATCAGTAACTTTTTATTACTGTAAAGTATAAAGACACAACTATTTCCATGTGAACAGTTTTTGCTGCATTAATTTTGTTGTAGTGGATAACATAACGTTAATAAGATAATATGGTACTTCGTTTTTCATAACAAAATAAGTAATACTTATTATTTAACAAACAAGTAAGTGTTTTGTAAGAGAAAATGGAGCAAATAAGAGTGAGTGCAACTTTTGCTGCTTTTGGGTGTCACAGGAAAACACACACGCAACCGGTCATCCATGCATTTCTTGGTGATGTTGACTCGGGTGCCTTGGACAAAAATAGTTTAACAGTTAACTTAAAAGTGAAAGAATTAATGATAATAAAATATAAAAAATCATAATAAATATTACTAAAACTATCACAGCCAAAGAATAATGCTATTAAGATCGGCACCTTACATTTTTAGAACTCTAGAAGGCAGACAGGCATGGTCACTATAATTATGTCGAACATTATTATTTCCACAGCTCGTGTTGTAATCGTAATGTTCAACACCTAACTTGACGACTTTAACCTGTGTAAATTCGAACTGTCTACCATATATGATGAGTTGTTTGAAGACGTAGTTTGTAAACAAAACGAACTGCGTTAAGTGCAAGCAAAAAATGTAAAGAGTACGATCAGAATATACTGTTTATAACCAATCTGCTGTCGCACATTACGATTTCAACACGCACCCATGTTGTAAGAAACTCAGTGAAAACAAATTTACGAAAGCATCTAAACAAACTTTAGATCGACAGCAACAAAAGCTCGCTCCCTATGTTAACATTCCGATACTTTTAAAAGATTCGGCATATACCAATATAAGTATCATCGTATAACCGGAAGATTTGACTAAATTTCCGCCAAATCTGCGATGAACGTTGAAATAAAGTTGAACGTTACGGTCTTCAAAAATATTACCCCACACCTTTCACACATCGGAACGTCTCTTCCATGCAGCCATGGGCTAAAAGCAAATGACCCGGATGTGTATCATGGCTGACCGGAAGTAGTGCAAAAACTTTTTTTCTTTCTTTTTGCTTGTTTAATCTAATACATTGTTGAACGTTATTTATTGCAACAATTTTACGAAGCATGGCAAAATATTTTTTTTAAACTACCCAGACATTTGGCAGTAAAATAAAACATTGACGCCTGATGCAGTGACGTACCACAGTCACTGGAGTAAAGTTTCGACGAAAGAGAAAGTCCGTTCTTCACTACATTGTCTGCCGATGCTGGTCATGAAACATTTCAACACACATAACGTTTGACCGAGGAATATTTTGGAGCCTCTAACTCCAAAAACAAAACTTAGAGATAATCGATTTTATATGAACTGTGTAAAGCGGTATCTCCTCTGTACAAATCGGTGACTGAGGTAATGTTCTGATTCGTCACGTACGTGAACGAAAGCATCGAAAGTACTCACTGTGAGCGTGTCCGTTTTCAGGGGTCAAATTTCGTGGCGCTTTTCACTTTCAAAAAATAATATTTCTCCAGCTGCTTCAGATTTGGAGCTCATATTGTTTCCACTGTGATACTGACCAATTATGAAGGCACACACAAAGCAACAAGCAGACAAAGTGTTTCAAACGGATTTTATTGACAGTCAAAAATCCGGCCCCCCCATTTGCGCACCTTTTGGCACCAAGTCATATATATACTGATATAGCCGCACCGGTTGACTGGGCGTAAAACACCAACTTACTTACTTACCATTCCCAAGCCATATGGTTGCTATCAACAATAAGCACCATATTTGTTGACTGAGGCATACGCTGTAAGACAACACATCTATTCACTAAAGCTTTTTCTCAAAACCTCTCTCACCTGCCAGAACTCTTCTCTATAACTGTTGCCGTGTACTCGTGCTCCAGCACCAGATCTTCAAATGTAGCAGAAGCATGTTCAGTCCATTCCCCAGAAGATGGTGCCACACCTTTCAGACCACAGCTAACTGCCTGGGCTGGGAGGCTGCGGAACTCTTCCTTCAGCTCTTTGACATTACCAACACTGACAGTGTCAGTGTTCCCATAGTCCAGGAAGAAGACCGTGGCTTCTGGTCCTGACACCTGCACACCATGAAGCAAGTGTTGTCATGAACCGTACGTAGGTGGTGAAACTGGGGACTGGTAAACATGCACTACATTCACATCTGAACAAGTTATTTCAAGGAAACAATGAACACCACCGCTGTGACCACTTCTGGCAACCAAGATGAAGCACTACAAGTCAATTAAATCCTTTGCATTCCTCTTGTTTAGCCACACAACTTGGGCTTAACCCAGTCACATGCACTGGACACCAGTTCACAGCACTCCACACCACTACCCCAAGAAAATGTGATTTATGTCTGTTTAAATTGCCCTGAATCCAGCACAGACCCTTATCAGGAAAACGAAAACTGAAAAAGTCAGGTTTTGAAGGTAACAACCCAAAGTTTCCATTTCCATGCAGAAAGATTCTGAAACAAATTCAAACCCACAAGGGACTGAAACAATTTTATTTTTTTTTAAATGAAAAAAAGAAAGAGGAGCAAAAATTACTGGGAAGCAATTCTGTCAACAAAATCAGTCGATCACCTACCTTCTCTACGGTGGCTCTGTACCAGGTTTCATCAGCCTCGCAGAGAGCCGCGCACACAGAGCCAGGGCGCAGATTGTGCAGGATGCCTTCCCCTGGGCCCATGCTGCTGTACGCTATTGCCATCTGCTCCGCCAGCCGGCTGGTGGCCTCTGCATACTTGCTGACCTGGCACCAAAAGTCTGATGGGGTGGACACAAACACCACCGTCACGTTTGTTTTCTCCCCAACCTTCAACTCAGTGTGAGGAATGGCTGACTGAGGCGACACTCCGCCATTCATGTTGACTCCCAGCGCCCGGGCTATTCCATGGGCTGGCTTGGGCTGAGCACCACTTTTGACTGTGACTTTCAAATCCAAGCCATCTGAAGCCTGCACACTGCGCACGGGAGTGCTGGAACTGGCTTGAATCACTCGAGACTTGGTCATCTGTCCAAACTTCTTGTTGACGTTCTCTCCATCCTCACCAATGAGCTGAACTCTGTACGTGTCTTGCACACTGTCATAGGCGATGATGGACGCATTGAACTCTTTCTCTAGAGCTAGGTCTTCAAACTGCACAACATGCTCTGGAGACCAAAAGTTCTCAGCAGAGGAAACACCTTCTAGGCAGCAGCGGAAGCTCATTACAGGTGTGGCAAACAAGTCTTTGTGCAGAAGGCGGATGTTCTCGACTTCAATGTAGTCTTTGTTGCCATAATCAACAAAAGTCACTTCCACTCGCTCATTGTTGTCTGGTGTCCCTGCTCACAGGCAAAAAAGAAAGCAATTAGACTGCAAGTTCTACTTTTGGAATGCATGGAATAGATATAGTGCTGATTATTTTCCTTTCTCTAAACATCAAAAAGCTTCTTCTTCTTTTTCTTCTTTTTTAACCCCTTCACTGCTAGGCCACACAGTGCACATCATATGCTGTTGGCAACTAGTGTACTTTCAGTTTTGTAGTCGAAGGGGAAATGACTCTTGTAGGTACACATGGCAACTTACCTCCCTTATATGCTCTTCCTTTCTGGTGGCCTGCGACTGGGTTTTTTGTAGTGTTTCTGTGGACGTTAACTCTTTCAAGGCTTTCTGCATCTTGTGGAACTTAGCAATATGCTTGACAACAATCCGCATCTTCGGACACGAAAAAAATGAGATTTTTAACAGTCTTACCGACTTTCACATTGACTGGAGGCGATTACACTAACTGCACGAATTTCAGACACTTTCAGTAATCCCCCTTAGTCTAGTGTTCCTTTGTCTGTTTTGGCATTTGTAACACATGTATCAAACTGACGAAAGTTGTACGTTTCAAAATTGTGGTGCACAGAGTGAACATCCGTTACTCAACGAAGGAAGCTGTGTGAGGGTTCAGATCTTGAAGATTTTTAAGACAGTGGTTCTGAAGAAAACATTGTCAATTCTGGCAAGCAGTTTGTGCCAGTAGATCTTGAGGCAGACGAGTGACAGTGATAATTAACATCTTCATTTTCATGATTGGGATCTGTACAACTGGTAGAATTTTTTTTTTTTTACTGTGTGTAGATAGTTCCTGCCTTGCTGTTGCAACAGAGAAAGGTATGCAACATGACTCTATGGATTATTTTTCTGACAAGTACACATCCCAAGCTTTCTTAAAAAAAGGATATGTTTACTGGATTATTCCTAGTAGTTTATTTACTATGATTTGTTTTTAAACGGGCAAAAACAGTGCGTCTACAGAAGCCGAGAGCAACATTTTGTGGCATCTTGTATGGGTCATGGCTACTAATCAAAGAAGGCACTGCCCATGTTTTATTGCACTTGAAATTCTGAACAAGGTTTTAAATGATGCCAGTAGTGGTGATGAAACACTTGTACAACAGTGATGAAAGTCAGGGTAGTAGTGGGGGGGGAGAAAATGGTATTTTTCCAAAATAATGAGAATGAAGAATGACTCTCACACTCCCTCAGACAATGAAAGTAGTGAACATTATATATTTTTGAGTGGTGACAAAAAAATTATAAAAATCAAAAATCAATGAGGGTTGTACTTGTAGTATAATGAGCAATTATCAGGTGCAATTTTAAAAAGTACATAAACTGCTCAAAATTTCCCTGGGCATACTGCATGCACAAAGCCTGTCAGTGAAGGGGTTAACATACATGATGTATCTATAGATCATTCAATATTTATGATAATTTATAGACTAAAAACAAAACAAAAAAACTTTAATACCTTTACACACACAAAAACAGGCTCTGAATTTTCAACTACTTGCCAGTGATTTTTCCTCGATACCATTCACCATCAGTGTAGAGGGCAGCACAGGCATCACCTAACTGCCAGTTACGCTTTTCTTTTGGGCTGTTCTGGTAGTGAGTCTAAGAAAAAAAGGGAAAAAAAGAATTCTTCAAGAACAACAAACTGCAAAAACATTCAGTTTTATCACTTTCAAGCTCACCCATATGTTTTGTTGTTGTTGTTTTTAGTTAATAAATACACACAAATAAACAAACATGACTTGACATTAAAACAAAATCTAAGTAGTTCATGCCATGACCTTTAGCCTCACAATGTCACATAGTCACTGTCATAGATCCTTCTAAAGTGTTACACTCATTACCACTGGTCCAGCATATTTAACTTTTAAGGCAATGCCAAACTTTCAGTTTTCTCAGCATCAGCAAAAGAAGAAAAATAAACAAGCAGCTTATCTGGCCTTTTCCAAATCCAATGCTTATTTGTACAAATTTTGTAACTGTCATGCACAGTTCAAATTGCATTTGCCATAGATTAATCTGCACACGTCTACCACACTTAGCACTAGTGTGGTAGATGTGTGCTGATTAATCCATTAATCTAAAACTTGTACTCCACTTCAAAACAACAAAAACAGCCTTATCATTAAAACTGAATTCTTCTTTGAATAAAATTAAAGCATTATCAGATGAATAAAATTTTAGCATTATCAGTTTCAACTGGTTGAAATTAAGAACTATATTTTCAAATGCATTTCCTGTGTTAGAGCTGTAACAACAATTTGACAAGCATATTCTCACTCTTATTTTATGAAACTTAAAGAAATGGAACCATTGTAGAAAAAAGCAGTTTTGCACTTTTGAATACACATGTGTACGTGTGGTGTGCGTGCATGCGCGCATGAGTGGGTACGCATGTATGCCAAGCTGCAATTTCCATACTAACATGCTGGGATTTAAAATTATGTGAATGGTCCACAAAATACATGCATCTGGTGCTGGCCTGCAAATCGATCATGTAAGAGTACTAAGACTAGACGGCCTTAAATAGACAGGTTACTAAAGGTAAAAACTGCAGTACCGTCAAAAGGGACATGATGTCCTCCAGACTTTCTGCTGTGCGTGCAAGCTGGACATAAAAGTTGTCTGGATCAGTGATGTGTCCAACAAACACCTCCTCCACTGCCCCTGGCTCCAGGGTCATGGTGTCAAACTTTTTCTGTTGAGACATCTTGACTCTAGATCACACGATGAAATTAATTTGTTCTGCTGCTGCACACACACACACACAAAAAAAAATGTTGCTCATTATTGATTATAGATAGGGCATTTAGTCAATCTTTAAATTGTAGCAAGGGCATTTAGTCAATCTTTAAATTGTAGCACTAGTAAGTAGTATTTTACCAAATTTTAGCCTGGTAATTTCTGAGAGTAATAATTTATATGCCACTGCCATAAATAGTAGCCATGTTCATTTCCTCAGCTGTAGCACACACACACACACACATACATACAGTCACGTGACAGTGACACACAAAGTACATGAAACAAAACATTATATTTTCCACAATCACCTGGCTGGCATAAGAGGTAGCATGAACTAACTAAAAATGTAACTGTCACACATGGTACTAGTGATTAAAGTTTTGTTCCAGAATGCCTATCGCAAATGGCTGCATTCCCTAAGTTCAGTTCATATGCAATGGCTGACAGGACAGTGGGAGACCTTGTGCACTAGTCTGTGGCCAGCAGCAATTGTTAATGTTTGTTGTTGTCACGATGGTGGGGGGTAGGGGAGGCAGTACCACACTGCCAGTGGGGATGGGGGGGAGGGGTGGAAGTGGTGCAACAGCACACAAAAGCACATCTTAAATCCAATCTGGAGCAGTATGCCAAAATTAGAAAATATTCAACAATTTCCCAAAGCACCACTGTAATTCTCTGGTGAATTTTGCTGCTAATGACCATTTTGACCCTACACAACAACAAAAAAGAAAATCAGAGTCCTTATTAATATTATGAACAAGTTCACAGGATGGCCAATTACTTTTAACACAAATTTATATATTTTGTTAATGTTATAACCAACAATTCAAACAATTTAATGTAAAACACAGTGCAGTTTTCATTCCTCCCCAAACCCATTATGGACTGGAACAAGCTACTGGTGGCAACAACAGCCAGCACTTTTCACACCTTGTCCCAAATGGGACTGAAAAAAAGAAATATTGTGAATTAAAAAAAAAAAAAAATGTTCACCTGTGCTGTAGCAAACATGTCAAATGTTGCTTTTTGTTTTGTTCCCTGCTTTTCTTTGTGTCTACATGTGCTGGCCCACAAAAATACCAGTCTTATTTTTCAGTTACTGAGTTCCATGCTCACATCAACTTGATCAAGGATTCCCTATATTCAGGGATTACCTCAAATTCACCCATTAGAATTTAGATGCATGGAATTTAACCTTCAAAATCTGAAGTAATGAGTAAAAATACCCTTTAAAATCTGTCTAGCCAGTGTTGATGATAACCAATTTTTTACCAAAACTTCATAATATTATAAGCTGTTTTCGTTTGTTGTTGTGTATTAGTACCAAACTGAACTGAAAATGACCTGTGCACTTGCCACATTCCCTTGGGGAAATGGTCTCTTTCTTGTGTGTTTCGTCCCGCTACCAATACCGTATCTAACAGCAAGTAATTTCTGAGGGGGAAAATACGGTCTGCAGCACAGCTGTGATTACAACTAATAACAGATGAAAGAAGAAAGAAACAAGAGCGCTGTTTGTGTCAGGATGACAATCCCAACCTTTGCAGAGACAAGGCATGTAATTGCCGAAGTATACATAGCTCGTATACTTTTTCCTAGTTTGGGATCATTATAACACTTTATCAAGATATTCCGACGCTCATGGTAGAAACAAATAACAACGTTACGACGACAGTGAAAGATGTGGTAACTGTTACTTTACATACCACTTTAAAAGTATTGATATTAAACCCCCCAAAAATTGAGACCAGTAAAATACACGGTCACCGGATGTGCATCAATACTATCATGGCGGTGTTCGACAGGCCGATAAAATCAAAAACAAACTTTATATCCATCAGAATTTACAAGAAAAACTGTCCGTTCCAAACAACAGCATCAAAATATTGGCTCACAGTATAGAAAACAACTGACCACACTGAGAAGATCATATCAAAACCGACTAAATTTGTTTCAAGCAACACTTGGAAACCTCGTGCGTGATTCCCGCCATTGTTGGTGTGCATTAGTCCGGGTTGGACAAGTTACATGTTGGGAAAATAGAACATCAACATCAACATGCAAGAAACACATCAATGCATTGTTTACTTACTACATGTATGCATGAAATTAGTTTGTGCTTGTACAGGCATTAATCAAGGTTGGAAGCAGTGCCTTTTTTTACTAATAGTCTCCCACCCCTCCTCTCCCTAAATAAACTGTTCCAGTCTGCGCATGACAACAAAGACAAATGTCGGGTTTCCGGTGAAGACGAAAGATCGTCTGCTTCAGTCACGGGGGGAAGGGGGGGGGGGGGGGAGGGTAAGTTGGTGTTTTGCGCCCAGTCAACCAGTGCGGTTGTATCAGGGCGATACACATTTTATCATCATATATTACTTTTTAAAAGTGTATAAGTGTTAAAACTGATAAGTAAGTAAGTTGGTCAAAAAGGTTGTGGTTTGTGGACACTGTCTTGTGACGTTTGTCCATCACTTCATACTGAAACATTAAAATGGCTCTCGGCATCGCTGCCCACCTTAATGCCGAGAAGTCATTCTGGTGGTGACAGTGTCGCGATAGGTATATAATCTTCCTCTTCCCCCACCTCCATACCCCCCTCCCCGTCCCTAATAAGCCGTACAGTTTCTGTGGACGTTAAGTGGCACCAAGTGTTTACTTACTTGTCATCATATCGTATCAGTTACTTTTGAAAGTGTGTAAGTGTTAGAACTGGTATATGTACAACTTTAAAATATACTTAAAAGGGGAGTAAGACACAAACATAACCAAAAGTGATTTCAAGTTTGTTTGTTTTTCCAAAAATATTGATTTCTGTCAAAAACTAAGTTAAAAAATTTCAGTCAGGTGAAATCTCCTGGAACAACAAACGCAGTACCGCGGGATTGAGCTGTAAAATGGTTCTCTCTTATTTCAATAAGATCTGAACAAGTAAGTAAAATATGTTCAATAGTTAAAAGTTCATCACATCCAGTGCATATTGGCGGTTCCTCACCCTTCAACAACTTGAAAGGAATGAATGGGGGGAGGGGGGGGATACTAAAGAGACAACTACATTAAGACTGTTGCTGTCATGCAATGGGGGAACATCTTCAGTCACACACACACACACACACACACACACACACACACACACACACACACACACACACACACACACACACACGCACGCACGCACGCACGCACGCACGCACGCACGCACGCACGCACGCACACTACACACACACACACACACACACACACACACACTGACACAACACACACATACACACACACACACACACACACACACACACACACGCGCACGCACGCACGCACGCACGCACGCACGGCACGCACACTACACACACACACACACACACACACACACACACACACACACACACACACACACACACACACACACACACACACACACACACACATACCGCACTAGTGTGAGCCGATATGGCCTAGCCGTACGGCGCGTCAGTTTTTCCGTGAGCCCACCGACTGTCACTGAAAACTGATATTGAATCATTGACCATTCTGTGACATTGGACAGTTGAGGGGGGTTGGGGCGGCAGACAGACAGAGACAGAGAGACAGACAGACAAAGACTGACAGAGAGAGAACTCGGAACTCGAACTCAAACACTTTAGTTTACAAGGACTGTAGTTTAGGTTCAATCAAAAATTGTCTGAGAGAGACAGAGAGACAGACAGAGAGACAGAGAGAGCTGCTGGTCCGCTGCGGTTACAGTGTTAGTCAGGGACGGACTCGTACATAATAAAAGAGCCGCTGCTGAGCCTGCATGGCTCACAGGGCAGGTATTGCCGGCATGGGCTGTCAGAGGGTGGGTTCTAACCTGAGGGGGCAGACCGAGACTGACGGGTTGTTCCAGTCCCTGATGGTCCTGATGGCGTTAGGTTGGTAAGCAAAAGGACCGGCCGCACCTCGGTTCCATTCAGCTTGGGCTCACCTTTCTCTTGACTGAAGCGGACCTGCTTGTGATTTGCGGACACTAGTTTCTGCTTGAGATGTTGTCCCGCATCGACCAATACGGCTGCTTTGACTGAACCGACAGCTCTCATCGCTGCCCATCTCAAGTAAAAGCCATTCTGGTAGTGTGATGTGACTCATACTTCAGGAGCTGTGTGAGAGTCGACATGGCCATCCCGGCTGGGCTGTCCGTCCTAACGAGCCTTCTGGTTTCCGTGGACGGTAAAGCTATATTGAACCATACTTCGGCATTGGTCACAGCGGCTTGTCCCTAATATGTCAACTTCAGACACCTGGGGACATTAAGCATCACTTCATCATCATCTGTGGTGTGACATCGTTGCGTCTTCCCCTTACTTCTCGCCAGGTCTCAGGAGCTGTGTGGAAGTCGAGGTGGCCCGTCCATACTGATAGTCCTTGTGGTCTCTGTGCCAACGTAAAGCAACATGATTTGAAGAAGAAACCCGCCCCTCGCTGCTCACTCCCGGCTGCGGCCGCGACTGACTGAACCTAAATCGGTCCCCACCAGTAGCGGCGTCCCTCCGAGTACTGTCCGATGGACTTCGGATTAAGTAAGTAAACATGGTGACGTCCACAGAAACCATAGCTTAGCGTATTAGGGACGGAGGAAGGCGAGGAAGGGGTATGGAGGTGGGGGCCTGAGAGGGAGATTATAGTCGCTACACTGTCACCACCAGAATGACTTCTGCATTAAGGTGGGCAGCGATGAGGGCCATATTAATGTTTCATTAATTGTGAGGGACAAAGTCACAAGACAGATTACAACTTTTGAAGAGAAAGGCAGAGAGCCGAAGCGCCGATTCGCACCGCCGGGGTCGCTCTGCCGCTTCACCGAGCAAAATACCGTGGCGCAGCATATAATTAGTATGTCTTTTGACGCGGCTCGGTTCCAAAGGCTTACCTGCAACAAAAGCACATACATATTAATTATGTTGAAATGGCGTAAGCCGTGCGCAATGCGGGCTTGTTAGCACGGCTTCAGGAATTTCTGGCTGTGGCTCGTCTGTTGTTGCTTATTTCCAACCTGCTACTTCCATCGACCGTTTACAACTATACGTAGTATTCTTCCTGACGTTACAAGCTCCATTATTGAAATCCCCGAAGTCGGAGCAGTGCAGCTCCAGAGTGGTGGGTGACACCCGGCTGTACACTTCGCAGAGCAGTGGGTCACACCCGGCTGCACTGACACGCCTGTAGGCCTATGTTACGACAGTTTGCAGGGTGTGGCGGAGAAACGGTAGCACGCGCTACCTCAGTTTTCACCAACATTTGGTGAACCTCAATTTACAAGACAGCTTTATTAATCCATTCCGGAAACTTTAAATGATCTGCCATAAACTGTATTCTATAGCCTACATAAGACATAGTGTATGTGTTTCAGTGCTATAAGTGGTTCTGGTCCTGCTTACCTCTCTGTACTGCTGCATGTCTACACTCCGTCTCGTACACTACGCTCTTCTTCTGACACCCGCATGCTGGAAATCCAACAATACAAACGCAAGACTCATGGCTTTGGCACCTTTCTCTTGCTCTGGACCCCACATTTGGAATTCACTCCCACAAGACCTTAGACACTGCTCAACCCTGTCATCTTTTAAAGCCAAACTGAAAACCTGCCTCTTCTCACAGTATTTCCATCCTAACTAATATCAGTACCCAGTTTCTGCTACAGTCAGTGTGTGTGTGTGTGTGTGTGTGTGTGTGTGTGTGTGTGTGTGTGTGTGTGTGTGTGTGTGTGTGTGTGTGTGTGTCAGTGTGTGTGTGTGTGTGTGTGTCTGTCTGTCTGTCTGTCTGTCTGTCTGTGAGTGTGTGTGTGTGTGTGTGTGTGTGTGTGTGTGTGTGTGTGTGTGTGTGTGTGTGTGTGTGTGTGTGTGTGTGTGTGTGTGTGTGTGTGTGTGTGTGAGAGAGAGAGAGAGAGAGAGTGTCAGTGTGAGTGTGTGTGTGCGTGTTAATAGTGCGTTTTGTATTTTTGTTTTGATCAGTTTTGTATAATACTCTATGTAAATTGTTTTGGTAGGACTATGCTCTACATGTGTATAGAATATCATATTTAGGTTAATCTGCATCATTTGAGCGCTCGGGGCGTTGATGAGCGCATGATAAATGTACACTATTATTATTATAGCTGCACCAATGACCCATGTTCTCTCTTCCAGATCGCAGTCCACTCGCACTACTGGCCTCCTAGTCATTCATTCCCAATATTTTACCCTACATCCCCATCTCCGGCGGTTGCTTGTGTTTATCTGCGTGTTTGTTTAGTTGTGTCCGAATCAGTGGCCGTTGGAAGGAACGACCGTACCAGCCTAACGCCTTACTCCTAGGCCAAACCATAGAGCGGGCAGGAATTGTTACCGGCAGCTCTATGGCCAAACCGGTTCACAGACTGGGATTCATGGGTCTTCGAGGACAACGGCGGCGACTTTTAATCCAGTGGAACTGAAGGACTGACCGGTCAGTTCCGGATACCTTTCTCTTCCAAAAGGTTTTTCGGTTGTTTGTGGACACTGGCTTGTGACTTCGTCCCCCATTAAAATGTCTCTTACCGCTGCCCATCTTAATGCAGGAATCATTCTGGTCAGTGGTGACAGTGTAGCGACAGGTATCATAAACTCATTCCGGCCGCTTCGGCGGCCCCGGACCACCTCCACTGATAACCCCCCACCCCCACCCCCCTTCTCCCCGTCCCTAACAAGCCTTGTGGTTTCTGTGGCCGTTAAGCACTAGTGTTTGCTCTCTTACATGATCCTGGCACTGACACACTTACACGTCGCAACAGTATCATATGCCTCAGTGGTGGACGGTCAGTAGCGGCCATGTTGCCGGCCGAAATGTGGCATCGGTGGAGTAGTACTCAGTTATCGGCCGGGAAGACGTCGGCTCAGCCGGACTAGCTCAAACAAACAAGACTTGAACTTCATTTGATTCTAAGCGTAGCACTGGGTGATGATGATGATGAATTGATGCTTAATGTCCTCAGATGTCATGAGACATATTAGGGACAAGTTGTGACCAATGCCGAAGCACGGTGCAATAAATCTTTACGTCCACGGAAACCAGAAGGCTCGTTAGGACGGACAGCCCAGGACGTCCACCTCGACTCTCACACAGCTCCTGAACTATGGTAGTAGCACTGGGTATTTAACAACAGCTTTAGTAAATGAAAATGAACCGTAAACTGTAGGTGTAATAGCTTTTATATTGGGAAACTACTTGACTAAATGAGCTTGCACAACTTGACTGAGGTCGGCATGTCGCGGCCGGCTGGCAGTCGTGGCCGACAAGTCCAACCCGGCCAATTGTTAAGTCAATGGAATTTTAACTAAACACTCAAGGGCCACCCCAGCCCCCCCGCGACCCCTTCCACCTGCCCTCCAACCCCACTCCCAAATCAGGCACAAAATGTCGAAACTTGGACGTGGTCATGACCAATAGAGAGAGAGAATGAGAAAAGGGTGGGTCGAAATAGGGGCGGTAATTCATCAGTGGCAGAAACAGAGTCTGAGTGTGTGCGAGTTATCTCCTCTGGTGAAGACAGCCTCGCAAGGTGGCGCACTTCGGTCGTCTGCTACTGGTGTATCGGCGCGGCGAGATGAATGGGGATTGATCGCCAGCTCTCGGATACCACGCAGCGGTTGTACACGCTTGTTGATCTTTCAGCGTGTTTGTGTGTAAAATATCTGTTCATTGTTTAACACCGGCAGCTGAAACAAGTGAGTATTTTGTCTTTTCAGTTAAACGATTCATTTGAACAAGAAACAGTCGACGAAGGCTGAGATAAGAAGATCCGGCTGAATGTTGTGACTATCGATATGTAGCGTAAAACCCCCATGTTGCATGGGCCAGTGGACCGAGTTCGTCTGCTCGATCGATATCTCGCAGACTTGCATTGTCACTGTAGTTAGTCTCACAAACACAAGCTCTCTTGTGTGTGTGAATAACTTGAGTCCAGTGCCTACTCAGTTCCGCTTCTTCATGTTTTTCTCTGAGTCTTTTTTTCTTTCTTTTCTTTTTCTGAGTGTCGCTGGCGAGTGAATGTTTCAGTATTGCCAGTCAGTCACAAACTGTGACGGAATCAGATGTATTTTATTTATTCATTGACGGAGACATCTTGCATTGGCGGCATAGAGCAATCAGTCACTATTGTGACAAATTTCTGGAGTCAGTCTCAGCCAGTACTGAGTGACCTGCTCTCGACAAAGTCTCCACACCCTCACAGCCCCGACTGGAAGCGAATCATTGATTGGCAAATACAAATCCTGAAACTCTTTCGGCTGGTTCATCGTGACATTCCCCGTGATCTGTGCAAATTTAATGAGTCAGTCTGGAACCAATCATAGCCAGCCCTCGGTGCACACATAGTCCAGTCCGGTATAGTAACCCGGCCTGCAGAAGTGGATGGCAGCCGCTTCAGTTATTGTTGTTAGTCCAGCGGTTGTTCGTTTTAGGCTAAGCTCGTCCTTTGGTTTTAGGGTGTGTGTGCGTGCGCCGTGTGTGTGTGTGAGAGAGAGAGAGAGCCGAGAGTGAGAGAGTCTTTGCGGGGGTGGGGTTGGGGGGTCAGTTTGTTAGTTTGTGTTTTGCGGTTTCCCATGTTTTCTTCAAGTTGTTCAGTGTTGTATAATAATGCCATGTTTTCGCCGGCCGTTTCATAATCATATGTTGTTGTATAATAGTGCCATGTTTTCGCCGGTTTGTCATATAATAGTGCTAGTAAATTAGTAATCAATCATATATGACACAATAATAACTTCAGGCCTTCCGATCAGGCCTTCTGCCGGGTCAGTCTAGTCAATGAAAGAGGGGGAATATCGGGAAATGGCTGGGCAGAGCGGTCTTTTTTCTTCTGCTTCTGCTTATACTGGCTCAGACTGTCCAGTGTAGGGCTGCTTTACGGCTATGACGCCGGAGGTCAGTTTCAATGCCGGATCTGTCCGATCGGCAGTCTTGCCTTTATTGTTGTCTCAACTGACAGGCTTGGTGTCAGATTCCGGTCTCTTCAGCGTTACTGAAGAGACGCATCATATGAAGCCTGAGGCTTTAATGCAGTTGTGTTCGGCAGTGAAACGAATTATATTAGAAATACATTTTGTTGTTTTGATTATATATTCAGTGTTGTGTGTGTAGTGTGTGTGTGTGTGTGTGTGTGTGTGTGTGTGTGTGTGTGTGTGTGTGTGTGTGTGTGTGTGTGTGTGTGCTGTGTGTGTGTGCTGTGTGTGACTCTGCCAGTGTGTGTGAGTGTGCTTGTGTGACTGGCTGCATAGTCTTCAAAAAAGCTTTTATGTTTTCCACAGACGTCACTCTAATTGCATAGCCTTAAGGCGCAAATGAACTAACCGTATCCGTGTCGTTTGGCCTGGCATCAAGCACCGTCCCTTTGTGAACTTATTGTATCTGTATCGTTTGGCCTGGCATAGTCCCTTTGTGAGCTTATTGTATCTGTATCGTTTGGCCTGGCATCAAGCACAGTCCCTTTGTGAACTTATTGTATCTGTATCGTTTGGCCTGGCATAGTCCCTTTGTGAGCTTATTGTATCTGTATCGTTTGGCCTGGCATCAAGCACAGTCCTTTTGTGAACTTAGTCTGTATCGTTTGGCCTGGCATCAAGCACCGTCCCTGTGTTGTCTTCTTCCCCACTGACACCGACTGGTCAGCACATTCTTGAAGCAATGGGGAGTCATTTTCCTTTCTCAGTGATGCACAAGTTTGTATGTGTCTTAGTTTTCCCATCAGTTCATCTTTGACTAAAACTGACTTTGCCGCCGCGGCGTCGCTTTGTGAAAGTGTTCGAGGGCTGAAAGGACGGAGGTGAGATAAGAGGCAAAGGCATGTGTCAGGTCCGCGTCAGATCGTATTCAGGTATTTCGGCAGCCGCGTAAGTTCAACTTTAAACTTTTCACAAAGCCATTTAGGAAACCTTAGGGAAAAGGTTGCCGTGCTGGGTTGAAAGGAGACCCATTGGAAGAAGTAGAAGCATCGTGAAAAGAAAGCTGAGAGGAGAAACTGATTGAGGCCAGGGATGATGATCGTCTGTCAGGGTGAAGGCCGGCATTGACTTGCCGCTCATTGTGCAAACTGGCTCCGAACAGAAAACACGTGAACTACTAGCACGTGACTTTGCGTTGCGTCAGTCACCAGCTATTCTATACCGCCCTTGGGTCGTTTCGACAACAAAGCCTCCTACAACAGACCCATATTCTTCCGCAGTTGTCCCAGCTGCTCAATACATCGGATACAGAAATTAAAGGAACTAGCCTTCGCAGGTTTGGCGAAAAAAGGATATTTCGTATGATTTTTGTTGTTGTTGTTTGTTTGTTTCGTTTTGTTATTTTAGTCATGATTTGTCTGTTGCATTATTTTATTTTTATTAATTTTTTTCATCATTTAATTACAGCTAATACTACTAATAATAATTCTTTTACCAAAATCAAAAAACAAAACAAAAATTTCATTATGAAAAAAGCAAATCAAGAAGAAATTGGGGTAAAACCTAATAGACTACACCTTTTCTCGTGGATTTCCTCTTTTTTCTTCTTCTTTTTTTTTAGAACGCTGCAATATGTCATCAAAAGTTCACTCCACAGAGATCAAAACAATTGGTGATAAAAATTGTTTCAATCCACATGCATTTCTTCCGTCACGTAACGCCAAAGACACTCTGGCAACGTCAAAATTAAACGTGGTCAAAAAGCGCACAACGCGTTAATCAGTTCGAGAAACAAGAGAAAAAAGTCCTTATAATTAAAAATTAAAAATAAAATCAACGGAACTTTCAATCACAAAACGTTTTCTGCGGATGTTGTTCGTTTAACGTACCCCACGCATACGAGAACTTTACCCGCAAAGGAGAAGTCCTTTAAGGTTCCTTCTGCTGAAAATCCAGAGCTGTCAAGGTTCTTTTCAGTATAGGCCTGGCCTGGAGTGGGTCAGAATAAGCTTACATGCTTCATCCGCCCTGACGTAATATGTACACGGCTGACTGGGCATTGCCGTCTACCGATTATTCAACTAATTTTTAGCTCATTCAAAGCACAGAAAGAAAGAAAAATGACCCCTCGGAATTGCATAGTTCCGGCATTTACCAAAAAAACTAATTACCGCGTCTAATACTACTAACAATAATTCTTATAGCGCTATCCTCTAACCCGGGTTAAACGCAAACAACTCATGACAAAAAACATATTAACATACATTTCCGACAACAAACATGACCATAAATATAGTAATCTACTTATTTTTTGTTAAATAAAATGACCTAGCAAACTATAACTACACACACACATACACACACATACACACGCACGCACACACACACACACACACACACACACACACACACACACACACACACACACACACACACACACACACACACACACACCGTGTCATTTGATGCTCTCTGGTTGAGTGTTGCTTTACGTCCACAGAAACTGTAGGCTTATTAGGGACGGACAGACCAGGACGGCCACCTCGACTGTCACGCAGCTCCTGAGCTCTGGTGCTTTCTGGTAGGTTGGTAGGTAGTGTTGCTTAATGTCCTCGGATGTCGGTTGATATATTAGGGACAAGCTGAGACCAATGCCGAAGCATGGTTCAATATAGCTTTACGTCCACGGAAACCAGAAGGCTCGTTAGGACGGACAGCCCAGGACGGCCACCTCGACTCTCACACAGCTCCTGAACTATGAAGGTGCTGTCTGTCGCCGACAACCGTTTATAACACGCAGGCCGGCAACCTTGCAGGTCATGAGTATAAGGGCGAAATTCCAGTGACGTCCATCAGCGGGCCTGGTTTAATTTAAACATGTTTTTATTCAAGAGTATTAGTACTTTTGACGCTAGCAAGCCTCCATACTTCCCGTCTAAACAGTAAACAACGCAGAAGTTATACACTTCCCGTCAAACGAGTTCAACGGCAGCGGATAGTGGGTCCCTTGTTTTTGAAGTGCCGTGGTGAAGGCCTTCAAACTGAACTGCAACGACGGGAAAGTCGATGCTTCCGGGGGCCCCTGTAGTCAAATTACCGATCGCTCTATTCAGCTGTGTAAGATTGGGCAGCGGGGTACCGGAAGCGCAGACAGAGACATTTCAGTGAGGTCCCCTCTGCTGAGAACCTGGAGCTGTCACTGGTTCTTTGTCTGTTAGAAGCGCGGAGTAGGCCAGAATATAGCTTTGCATGCTTCACTTACTGACAGGAATTTTGCCTTTCTCACTGACTCGCCTCTGTCTTGGTGAAGTAGAGCTTCATGTTCTCGGATGTCGGTTGACATATTAGGGCCAAATTGTGACCAATGCCGAAGCACGGTTCAGTGTTGCTTTACAGTCCACAGAAACCGTAAGGCTCATTAGGACGGTAACCTCGACTTTCACACAGCTCCTGATCTCTGTGTCTGTCTTCTCGGGTCATTCAACTTTATAGGTTCTCCGAGTCCTGTCCTCTTCCAGCATAACGTGACGTGTGACACGGATAGTCAAACTTTTTACTTGAGATTCAATCAGATTTGCTTCGCGTGGTGTGACTTTTGCGGTTGACTGGATGGTAGATATTAAAAATCGATCAGTCAGCTGTACAAAATTGTCGTGTCAGATTACAGAGCACACTTAGGCTAAACTGTGGGACTCGGGGTTTCGTCTCTTATTGCACGTGAATGTGATGTATTGCGAGACGGGTTTCAGTCGTGAAAAGGACAGGGTGGTACTTTGAATGGCCCACAGCGGCTGAATACACCCCAGCTTGACCCCCACCGGTGCTACTTTGAGAACGTATGAAAACCTACCACTGGGTGCAAGTTACCTGAATGCTATATTGTGACTGTAGGTCAATGGTGCCACCCAGGTATATGGAAAGAGTCGTGCGTGTTGGGGAAATGGCGTGTATTTGTGAAGACGAGAAATCGGTCATCAGAGCTTCGTCTGTATGCTTCCTTTTTGCAAGAATGGTTTTGTTGGTAGTGGTGTTGTTGCAGCTTGTTGTTTTTAATTTTCTGTTGCGGTATGCGGCAAAGTATTCATTGGTTGATATGGGTTAGTCACCAGTGTTATTTGTTGGGAGTTTATGTCCGTCGTTTGAGAATTCCACAGCTTAAAACCGTGTGGGGATATAATAATAATAATAATAATAAAGGCGATTTGTACAGCACCCATCTTCCACACAAGGTGAGACCCGGGGCCCAGTTCGCTTTACTGTAACACTAACAACAATCACACATGCACACACGCTCGAGCGCGAACACACACGCGCACACACACACACACACACGCGCACACACACACACACACACACACACACACACACACACACACACACACACAGAGTCACACACACACACACACACACACACACACACACACACACACACACACACACACACACACACACACACACACACAACGGACGAAAGGGGGGGGGGGCAGGGGTAGACAGGACCGTAGACAAAAAAGGGCAGTTTAAAAATAAATAGAACAGGTGAATTTTGACAGTGGTTTTGAAAGACGCAGAAGAAGCAAATTGTTCCAATCAGACGTCTTTTTTATGCATAAAAAGGCCAACATTTTCTTTGTTATTTCGTGTTCCTTGTTTTTGGCTTTCATAAACATCCTCACCATTTGTCTCATATGAACTTAAAAAAAAAAAAAAAAATCAGTTTGTATTCATCTAGTAGTGTTAATTATCTCAGTTTAAAACCACAAAAAAGCAAAACGGAGAAGACGCTCCCAATCACTGTTTTGGACTTTTCTATCGGCACAAGTGACTGCTCTGCTTTGGCCACAAGTTTGTGCCGTTCTTTATCGTCCCGAAGTGACCTGACCCAGAGCGGCTGACAGAACGTTAAAATCTAATTTACTTACTTGCTTGTGCCGTTCCTTGCGAGTGTCATTTTTTTTTTTTTTTTTTTCCTTGTTCGTTCTTTGGACTGTGTTTTGTTGTCCGTTCTTTGGGAGTGTCGTGTCTTCAGTTGTCCGTTCTTTGGAAATTGTTATGTCTCGTGGCATTTGCGTGTTTTGCAAACCGTAGGAGTATCGGCTTTGGCTACTTGAGCAGTGTTGTGTTCTTTCATAAAAAATAAATAAATATATATTTCAGAGAAGGCAGAAAGAATCAAAGGATTATTTTTCTGCCTTCTCTGATTTTTATTTTTTTTATTGCGCAGGATATTTACCGTTATGGTTGACTGGGCGTTACCCCCCCCCCCCCCCGCCCCATATATATATATTCATTATAATTTTTATGTTGCGTGGGTTATTTTAAGTTTTGTTGTTGTTTTATTTTTGTTTTGTTTTTTCTTACCGGCTTTTTATTCTTTCTTCTTTTGTTTTCTTTTTTCGGTGAGGGAAGGTTTTTTTTTTAATAAATAATAATACATAAATTTTCTATAGCGCTATTCCCCGCTGAGCGAGCTCAACGCGCTTGTTCACAGACATGTGCATAATATATACCATTTACATTTACTAACATATCATATACAGTCTCATAATACATACTTAATAAACTACACTAATATAAAACAAGTACTTGTAAAATGGTGCATGAAATAACTGTTATAAAACATAGAGACGTTACAATAATTTAAAACAGGTACATAATTATAAAGCTGTGTTCTAAGTAATTAGCATTATTACTACGCTAAAACACACACACACACAACACAACACAACACACACTCACACATACACGCGCGCGCGCACGAACGCGAAGGTTTTTTCCCTTCTAAATTTAGTTTCCTTTCGTAGAGGCAGGAATTCTCAGTTCATGAGGCCAAAAAGTCAGAGAAAGATATGCAAGAAAGGCGCCTGAATTCCTCATGTATTCGGGACCTCTCAAGCACCCTATCAGTCTGTTTACAGATGGATCTAGCCCTAGGTGTTCCACAAAAGGGGGTGAGAGAAAATGGGCACAAAACAACTAAGTCAGTGTGACGAGCTGATGTGACTTGTGCCTTTTTTTTATCTTTTTATCCCCCCCCCCCCCCCCCCCCCCCGTACTGGACGAACAAAGAAAGGGGTACAGAAAAATGAAGAAAAGTAGGATACCAGATTAGAAAGCAAGTACATTGTTCTTTTAAATTTTACCAGGTGCATTTTATTCTGTATAACAATTGCCTACTATGCCATCTCAAAGTTTCTTCGGTATTGTAATTGTTATAGATCGTTTGTCAGAAAGCTGTGTAAGTAACGCCACGGCCATGTTGGATGCTATTTTGATTTTTGCTGTACAATTTTACTCTTTTTAAATTATTTTTTGGTCGTTTTATATATATTTTTTAGTGTAAAAGATGACCGTGAAACGCAGTTTAAGTCTGTGCAGTGTTTCACGTTTTTCAGTTGACCTGCCAAGGTTGGCAACAGTTGAGATTTGAAAGTCTTTGCTTTGCATGGATATATGTGTGCACAAGACACTGCAATATAATCAGGATTATGGCAGTGCGTTCCGACAATGAATAAAGATGAGTGCTATCAGATATTTATTTGGAGTGTCATCTCAGATCAGCCACATTCCATTTACATATAATGTGCCCTCCAGTGCCGCCAGCCCGTTCCACAACTCTCTTTTAACCGTTCTTATACAACAGGGGACTCGAATCACACTTCCATTTAAAATAAAGATCCTAATCCGTCCACTCGAAAGATCGCTTCGGTGACCTACAATCCTGATCCACCCGACAGGTCGCTGCAATGACTGGGTCGGGTAGGTGGCGAGGCGCGAGGTAAGTGACTGTCAGCGGCGGGTGCCGTTGTGTTTCTTGTCGTAGGTCCCCGCCCTCTGTATCAACAAGGTCGGGCTGTCGCCTTGTCAAAAAGACCGCTTCTGCAGTAATGATTCTCATCCGCTGCGGCGGCTACCGTTGGATTTAAAGATGCAGGGTAGCTCCGCGCCGCTTAGGGCTCAAGAGCTGTGTGAAAGTCGAGGCGGCCGTCATAGTACGTGAATAAGTAAACATGGTGCTTAACGTCCACAAAAAAACATAAGGCTTATTAGGAACGGGGTGGGGGGGAGGGGAGGGTATGGAGGTGGGGGGAGAGGGAGATTATATACCTATCGCTATACTGTCACCACCATAATGACTTCTGCATTAAGGTGGGCAGCGACGAGAGCCATTCTAACGTTTCATAATTGTGAGGGACAAAGTCACAAGACAGTGTCCACAGACCACAACTTTTGAAGAGAAAGGAGAGCCAAAGCGGATTCGAGCCGAGGTCCTCTGCTTACCAGCCTGACGTCTTACCGCTAGGCCAAACCGGCCCATCTGTGGCCATCTTGTCCCTTTATAAATCTTATGGTTTCTGTGGATGAAGAAGCGCCGCGGTAGTAAACTTTGTTCAGGCGGGGTTTTCTTTATGCTGCGATGGCTGTTAATGGAGTAGTGGACTTTAAATTAACACGTGAATTATTATATAGGGTATAAGCATAGTACAGGGACCAAACCCAAATCATGTATCGACAACCCAGCACGTACTGTTGTCTATCAATTGAGTTGAGTAAGCAAGGGTATATAATAGCATTACTGTGGTATAGTAGTAGGCTAAGTGCGTATGCAAATGTTGTGCCAGTAATTACATGATCACAATGGAGATCAGCGGAGTTGGCAAACTCTCTCTCTCCCTCCCTCCCCCCACCCCCCTCTCTCTCTCTCTGTGCGCGCGCGTGTGTGCCGAGAATCCTGTTAAACTCAAGTCAAATGGTTAAGCAATTTTAAGAAGTTGAGAATCTAATATGTTTCGTTTTCTTATCAAATAGAATCAGATAACAATTTTAAAAAGACTGATGACAGATTCTGCGGGCAATCATTGTTGTGGATATCTTTGACATTTCTTAGCTGTTTGTCTGTATACTTGGGGAAAAGCTCGCTGACCGCAAGCAGATACTTGAGACTGTCTTGCAATTAACTGCATGCCAAGGCTTTGCCATCCGGTGGCCTAAATTGTTCCACTCGCCCGGTCACGTTCGTCACGTGTACTCCACGTGTGAGTTTTTGCTGCTTAACGTCCACGGAGGCGAGAAGGCCTATTTCACTCCACGCATGAAACTGATTGTATATTGAATGGACTGAGGTAGACAGGTAAATAAGCCTTTCACATGTAAAGATTTTCTGGAACTATTTGTTGAGATTTAAAAATCTGTACAATGTTGTAAACAGTTGCTTAACTGCTTTTGACTTTGAGTGTAGTTGATTATTACCTGAAAATGTCAAGTATGCGTGTCACCTTTCGTATAATCGGGGCTTTTATCTTGAATTGAAATATTGCTCCTTTAAATTGAATTAGTTTGGCAACGGAAAAGGTTGGGCTGGACAGCAATGCCGCCGAGCGCGTGCATAGTTTTGTGTGAATTTAAAGGTGCGAGGTGCGATTGTAGCGCGGCCAGTGTGTCCTGAGGATCGAGAGCTTAGCGAGGGAGTAACAACTGCCTGTCACTGTGGTTGTAGGAAATTAGGTTGTCACTGCCCCCGCCGATTGTGTTTGCTCAAAGACCCCCGCAGCGTTGTCATGTAACAGAAGAAAATGATCGTGACGCTGACAGTCTTCCGGTCTGACCGAACAGGTCCACTGGTCAATACGGTGTGCAGGGCAATGATGGCAGCAGACCATTTATTTGTGTTTCGCACGTGACTTTGCCTCTGTGTGTGTGTGTGTGTGTGTGTGTGTGTGTGTGTGTGTGTGTGTGTGTGTGTGTGTGTGTGTGTGTGTGTGTGTGTAAAAAATCCCACCCCACCCTCACCCCCGAAGAAGGCTGAGGGACCTTTTAACTCATCTTGTTGTCTTAATTCCTTTTTACTTGTGTGCATATAATTATGTACATACATTTTAGTGGGTGTGCAGGTATGCGATTACAAAATCAGCAGCCATCACTTAGAACATGGTGTAGAAGGAGACTCGCGCCCTACCTCGACATCCCACCCGAAAATGTGTCACGTACATCATAATGATGCATGAATGTTAACAGAGTAGAAGTCTTTGTGAATGAATACACCCAGCGACTGACATCCCTGCTAATGGTCCAGTGACGCCTCAAGGACCTCTCAGTGAGAAACGTGATACGCACCGTGACACCCCGTGTTTGAGTTATGGTGCTCGGAATTACATATTTATTTTTGACCAGCACTCATCATATAGTCTAGACTCCTTCGCAGAGGAGTGGGCGTTTCAAGCGGCCAGTTTAAATCTTGTCGGCTGCTCGTGTCTTTTTACGTTGGGTTTTCTGGATTTTATAATGGATCACAAACAGACGCATTAAACAGAGTGTTTCTCGGGACTAAATATGTCAGTAAGTCCCTTAAAAGTGCCTTCCTGTCGGTACTGCAAGTGAAACCGACGCCAGCAAAGCCAGAAAAACAAGGTATACCCGAATTTCGGTGTAAAATCACAAGCTGAAAGACTGAAATATGTGTAAATCAGAGTCTAACATGATCCGGCAGTATGGGCCTACATTTATAACAAGAGCAGAAGTTTCTGTGAGTTCATCCAAGCGCGGCATAGTCTATCATTATCAACGAACTACTACTGACAGTAACCCCAGAAATAGGCCCACTGTTTTAGGCAAGTAGTCAGACCCAAAATACTACAGCCGGCGTGGTGTAGTGTCTTTGGTCACATTCAATTCTCTCACGCCTTCAAAACTGCGTTAAAAACTCACCACCACAAACAATACAACTGATTTCAAATTTTGTCTTCTTGCTTGCCTCCCGTACTTATTTCCCTCACGCCTCATTACATTCCTTCTGTGCGCCCGTGTGTGTGTGTGTGTGTGTGTGTGTGTGTGTGTGTGTGTGTGTGTGTGTGTGTGTGCGTGCGTGCGTGCGTGCGTGCGTGCGTGCGTGAGTGCGTGCGTGCGTGCGTGCGTGCGTGCGTCCGCACGCGCGCGAGGAATACAATATTATGACTACATAATTTATGATTGTTGAGTTTTTTATGTCTATTTAGCTCTGATATAACCCTTTGTGGTTGACTGGGCTCAAAGCACCAACTAACTAATTAATGTCTACATTATTGTTGCTCTTGCAAAGCGAAGTATACTCACCATTGTCGTGAGATACGGCGCTATAAAAATGACCGCTATGATTTTAAGATATGTGTACGTTTGGTCAAAGAGATGTCGAGCCACGGCTTCACTGTGTCAGATGCAACCCTTTGCGACTCGTAATGCTTTTTAATACGGTGTTCTCGATGCACAGTGCGTCGAGGGCACGGGTGTAGAATGCGACGAATATGATGAGTGTGTAGAGGAACTGGACGACAAGTGGCGGCTGAAAAGGGAGAGTGGGGATGGGAGGGTAGGCGCCGGGGGAGAGATTGCAAGGGAACTCCCACAACCACATGCATATCAAACATCTTCAAAACAGCTCTCCCTCTGTAGCGCAAGTTGATCACAAACATCATTCTCCGTAGGAGGGTTGTTTATTGTGAGGAGCTTCCGTATCTGTTGGAAACAATCATAGCGGTTCATGTTTCACCTGCGGAGATTCTACGGCCACTCCTCCTCACCACCCCCACCCCCTCCCGGTCGACCTGCTCGGAAAGGCTGCTGTCTTAGTACGCGCTTCAACCCCAGCATGCAGTCGGCTTATGCTCAGCTTCAAAGATAACGGTGCACACTTACACGACAAAGAGCCGTCGAGGGTCAGTGACCGTAACGTGGAAGACGTTGAGATGTTGCCTTCGGAATACTCGGTATGGCTGCAAACAGAGGAATGCCTTTGGGTAGTATTCCCCGCCTAGCTCTGTCATATAAACCGTATATCCAGTGACTCATGCCGTTTCTGTTAAAAAAAGAAAAGAAAAAAGAAAAAGCGATAACTGCCTTGACTCATGGGGTCATCGGGTTGTTGTTATCGGGTCTTTTTTTTATTGTTGTTGCTAGGCCAGACTAGGAGAGCAATAGCACCGGTGCTTTCACCGGATCACCGTCTCGGTCTGGTGACTGGCATTGACAGCGGCAGTCCCGTGGGCAACTCTATTCACCAGCTGAAGTCAATTTCCCGAGGTGTAACTGAATGGGCGAAGAAAGTGTAGTATGTTCAAGTTAACTGTTACCTTATAGATCCATCTTGTGGGGAAAAATCATGTGTAGAAAAACAACAAACAAGAAATAAACTCGTACCAAGAAGCTTAAAGAAAAGCACAGTCATAAAGCTGTTGCTTTTGTTCTTTTCTTTTGTTTTCGTTGTTGTTGTTGTTGTATCTGTCCGTCTGTCTCTCTGTTTTAAGGAAATGTCAGAGTATACACACAAGCCCGGGCATTGGCTGTTGAAGAGTCCCTCAGTTTTAAGGGATTGTGGCTGCTGAAGACCTTAACCAAGACGCCAAGCAATGTCTGTCAGCCGCACATGTGGGTATACATGAATGGCAGGAACATGGTGTGCCGTAGATCCTGGCGCTAATTGCTTCATTTGCTCGCTAATCTGAGTGATTCCGCCACTTTCCTCCAGACCACGATGCCTCGGGGGAAATTTCACCTTATCGTGCAGCCACAACTTGTTGCAAATTCCACACTCAAGGGAATCCCTGTCTTCTTTCTCGGAAAACAGCATCGTGACTCTGATAGACGTAATGTCACTGATATTGCTACGGGATGGAGGCGGGGGTGCATACGAAAGGGGAGGGGGCAATGGGAATCGACAAGTCGATACATCGTGACCAATTTGCTAGTATGGATCCGTCTCTCCGTCGTCTTTTGTAGAGCCTGTTATCCTTACTGGTTATTGTTTATTTGCATTGGCCTTCGTCATGCTGCGTATTTTTTCGGCAGTGGCCCATCAGAACGCGATACTGGCGAGGGATAGACTTCTGTATTGATTTGTGGGGATGAATCATAGTTGATTTTGGTAAAGGCAAAGCCGAGTCGAGGAAGCTAACCTCGGATCAGGAAGACCCATGTAGAAGTTTGCCCTTTCTTTGTCTTTCGTCTGATGCAGTCACTGGTTGTATGTTATCAAGAATCTTTATATCTCTGTATTTGTGTAAGTTTCTCTCAAGTTAAATAGGGTGGTGTTGGTTTAAGTAATTTTATTCATGAAAGCATAACAGTAGACAACAATAGAGCATTTCTTGAAGCGTCAAGCGGTAAACTTGTAATAAGACTCAAAATGTGAATATAATGCAGTGGAGTAAGCTAATCGACGAAAACGGGGGTAGTTATGAACATGGACAAGGGTATAGAGAGGATAGGATAGATAGCAGAACGCTGTTACGTCGAGCCTTATTATAAATCAGTTACTGATATAATGATACAGTCAATTCGAATAGCATGTGTTCAAGGAAGGTACTTACTATACTATTATTCGGCTTATTATTAGTCATTCTTCCTCATTATCCGAGTTTAGAGCTGCGTGGTCTGTTGTTGCATATCCCGATACAAGGACAGAAAGCCGTATATCACGGTCAGGATGACACACCGACAACAAGCAGATCAGAGAAACGGCGGGTGATAGTCCACGACTGTGAACCCCTAACACCTGATTTACACCTGGTCATGCAGTGCCAGTCTGCCGACGCGACCTGGAGACCGACCAGAAAGACGGCCATTCGTGGCTGGAACTGCATGGAAAGAATTGTCCAGGACGACAGGGGGGGGATCTACCGTGACACAGGACGACAGTGGGACGATTTACCTACAGAGCTCAGGAGCTGTGTGAAATCCTGTGTGGCCGTCCTGGGCTCCCGTCCCTAATAAGCCTACGGTTTCTGTGGACGTAAAGCAACACTCAACTAACCAACGATTTACCTTGGTATAGGACAACAGGACGACGATTTGTCTTGATATAGGACGACAGGGGGACGCGTTACTTTGATACTGGACGACAGGGAGATGATTTACCTTGATATAGGACGACAGGGGGACGATTTACCTTGATATAGGACGACAGGGGGACGAGTTACCTTGATATAGGACGACGAAGCTAGAGCCGTCCTATAAACCAGGCAAACACTGAAACTGCGTAAAAGGCAGCACTGGGGGAACTTCTGAAAGAAGGGGCCGATAGCATGTGCGCTTTCCCGACCACGAAGATACAATCTTGAACTGAACTGCACAGGACGCTGGCGAGAAGTCGAAAGTCGATGGTATAATTATAATTATGTTCACTGATGAGCAATACGATTTGTTGCAAAAGTAGCTGAATAAATTGAGGAATTTGACAATACATACAGCGGTGTACTGTATATTGCGTGCCGAGATTTCACGTTGTACCGACAGTAACAAGTCATAGACACTCATTGACAGAATATGGTAATATTAACACTTTTATATAACTATTATTGCTTGTGTGGCTCGTTTTCTTCAAAGATTGTAAGCTATCGCAGCTATAATGGTCTTTGCTTTCTCTTATGCATGGACTGTGTGCTGACGTTTTTATTTCCTGTTGTCTGTGTGGTTTGCTGTGGCATTTTGGGACAACGTTTGGCGGCCTATTGCATAGTGATGAGTGCACAATGCGTGCATACGTTTTGTGTCTGTAATAACTGCCATCAGAAGATTGGGAAACTACATCAGTTGTCACGATTGCGTTTTCTCTCTTCTCACGCGAACTTTTTTTGAAGTGAATATTTTGCACGCGTCCTTTTCTTCAGTCGTGGCGTTCGCGTTTACCTGCGTCCGGACGGCTCTGCGTAATAAAATTGTTATTAAAGATTTGGGGGCATTGTTTTTCTACGCATTCATTCTTTGGAGGGAGCCGGCATGGAAAGAGTAATCCGGTTTGTGAATTGTTCTCGTTGCGACTGCCATGATTGCAGAGGCGTGTTTATTCTGTTATTTCTCGTATCCTCTCTGTTATTATTTCTCCTGTCCAGCGCTGCTTTTGATCAGTCTGGCGCACATAATCGATGTTGTCTTCGAAACATTAACCACGGCCCTCCCTTCTGTAGCTCGAACTGCAGCTGAGGAGTAGCTCATTATTAGCGGTATAGCAGAGAGCGATCGCACGCTGAGCGCGCACGTTTGTGGTTTGGTCGTGTTTGCGTGTGTGCGTCAAGGTTTGAATGTGTGTAACTGAGCGTACGTGTGTGCACGTGTCGTCGTGCATTAATAAGTGCGTGCGTACGTGCATGTCATGCCAGTTCGTACGCGCATGCTAAGATTTCTACAGGTAGTATCTCTTAAATTAACCAGTGTGCGTCCTTTGACTTTTCACAAACGGGCGTTTGTCTCTAAGGAAGTTCTGAAGCGGTTGTAAACTGTCAGCCTTGGTTGTAGTGGCGGTCTTGCTGGCAATGTGCTGCTGAACTGTCGCACACGCTTTCAATCGATTTTAGCCCGGTAGCTGGCGATAACTCCAGTCCCTCGAGTACTGTTTAGCCAGAACAGAACGACTGATCGGCTTGAAGCCGTTGGACACTCGCAGTCTCTATGATGGTTTTGTGAAACGATTCAACTTCATTAGGCATTCTGTTGCTGCCGCTTGCACCGACCCTTATTCGTGAAATCACAGCTGGCTTGGAGCTACGATGATCCAAATGACCCAGTCGGAGAATGTCAGACACGGTGTTCGTAAATTATGGTTGTATTATGGTTGTAGCTTCACGTGTTTATTACAGCCTGTGTATTGTCCCGCGCTTTTTTTCTTGCGGTGGAACATGAAACATAAAAACGCTCATGCCACAGCTGCGAATAATTTAAGCTATTATGGAACTGACATGTCCACAGGCTCAGGGATTTCGTTGATTTCGGTTTGCACTGCGTGTTATAGCGTTTGGTAACAATGTTTAACCCCCCCCCCCCCCCCGCCCCCCTCCAGTTTTTATAAAAGTTTTTTAGAAAAACAAATTCATTGGTTATTTGTAGAACCTGTCTGCTTTCATCTGTGTCAAGATCTCGATTTTCTTACGTACTGAAATGGTACAGCTTAAACTGATTACTGGAAAGTAAACTCGTGTAAATTGTATTCATCAATGCTTTTTTCTTTTACGTCGGAATACGAGTAACAGTTCAGCAGTGCAGACCCTCGTCCCCTATACATAATTATATGATAATCTCTGTGATGCACACGTACAAAGAGCTCCAGCAGCCATGGCAGTCACCACGACCCTGGAGACTTGTTTGATTTGTGTGCGCTCTACATCGAGAACTCCCCGCAGATCCATCCACCTGACACAATCTTATCAGCCAGCCCGTTTACACGTCTGCGCATTGTAAATGCACCCCCAACGTCGGCGTGACTCAACTGTGCTAAATTTCTAATGGAATGTAATTGCCCCAAAGGTTATGTACATAAAAACAGGAAGGGGAAGAGAACTAATACGACCAGCCAACCGCGAAGGTCATACCAGGGCAAAACAAGCCGTGAAATCACACAGAAGTACTAAAGCCTGTTTCAGTCGCTGCACATTTTACAGGCCACTTTGTTGAAAGATTGGGATGGGGGGAAAAAAGAAAAGAAGAGAAAGTTAAGTGAACAGAGTAAGCAAGGCTGAATTCCTGACAGCAGGTGCAGCATGCAAGGCAATATTCTGACGTAGTCAAGACTTTCAAGAGATTTTTTTTATAAATTTCTGTGGGTTCTCAAGGGAAGGGAACTTTATTTATACGCTCGCTGTAGCCCACGGCGGAACTAAAATGGGAAGGAGTTTTATCATACTTCAGTATCTGACGGTAATAACAAAACGAGAACAGCAACGACAAAACCGAGTCAGTAGACGTGTTTAAGAAATGTAAATTATATCCATGCTCTTCGAGCTTCCAGCACTTGTGCGAACGTGCACGTCCTTCAAGGATTGTTTTAAATATTCATTACGTTAATTGTACACTGTGCATCAGTATTAGCACAGGACTTGCCCGTGCGAGATAATAAATATGCTTCCTTTCCGGCGAGGAAGATAGACATTTTCTGTGTGTTTATTCCTGCCACAGTGCCAGAGTAGATGAGATAGGCGTATGTTGCGTCGTCCCCGCATGTAGACGAGCCTCTGTTATTTTTGCAGGATTAAGCAGATGATTCAATCCCTCTAACCACAAATAGCAACCGGAGTGGTCGCGGATGCGGCTTTAATCAGTGAGACTGTGGCAACCTATGTAACTGCTTTGCCGTTGGCGTTGATGGTGTTTATATTATATAATCTGGATTTCTCACACATTGCACTTTGTGTGTTTTATCGTGCTAACTGTTGCAATTAGGTGTTCATGCGTTCCCTGGTGCGGTTAGCCGTTAAAATTGTCTGGCAGCGGAAGTCACGTCCAGACCCAACAGGTCCGATATTATTTGGGATATTATGTAACAACTGCCATCCTTCCTCTGTTAGTTCCAAATGCTGCGAAACAGCAACACTGGATAAACGAACAAAAAACGAAAACAAAAAACAAAAGTGTGGGTTTGTTTGTTTGTTTTGTTTGTCTGTTTGTTTTCTCTCTCTTTCTTATCTTCCCGGATGGGTCCAAGAGGTTATTGAACTTCAATCAGTTAACCTGTGTTTTTCACGGTTGGCCGGTCTCTGACGCTGCCATGCGGGCGGCATGGTTCAGTTCGTCAGGAGTAGACGTAGCGTGAGGCATCACCTGGTTTCACAGCTTATGCGATGTGATGATGTGCCTGAGGAATGTCCATAAAGATTAGCACCCCAAGAAGTATGCGTCCTGTGACTCGTGCCAATCGGCAGCCGTCGGTCTTGTTATTTTTAGTCTTAAAAGTCTTAGCCAGGTTAGTCAGAGGAGGAAGAGAAGGACAGTTTTAGGAAGAGAGGGGCAATTTAATCAAAGGAGGTGTGTGTGTGTGTGTGTGTGTGTGTGTGTGTGTGTGTGTGTGTGTGTGTGTGTGTGTGTGTGTGTGTGTGTGTGTGTGTGTGTGTGTGTGTGTGCTGGGGGGAGGTCTTTCCGCCTTTATGGGTTTTGTTGTCTGTCTGTTCACAACGCCCTGCGATGGGATACCACTCATTTAAAAAAAAATGAAGACCCTTCCTGGTGAAAATTCAGGTCTGTCAAATCTTTCCATTGTTGAGCTTGGAGCAGGTCGGAAAATTGCTTTTACGTTGTTCATCGAATGCTGAAAATTCTTCCGTTCTCAGAATTTCTGCGCTCTACGTTCATTCAGCAGATTATAGGCAGGCTGTTTGAGAGGAAAATAAAGCACTGATTCAGTGACTGAGTTGCGTTTTGGTGCGCGCGCTTCTTTCTCACGTTTACATCTTTAGCGTTCATGCAGTGTGAATTATTATCCAACTTGTCAAATCCAGTCATGGAGTTGTCAGATCGTTCGGTCAATTACGAAAACACGGAGAGGCTGAACTATTACTGGCAACAGCCTGTAATGTTACGCTAAAAGGACATGTTTGTTTACCTTAACGTCCGCTTACCCTTTGCTTCAACCGGACGGTCAACTACGCACTGAAAAATTGAGGGGAAGGGTGGAGGAGTAGGGGAGGGAATAAAAGGGCACATATCCTTTGTTGTTACCAAATGCGCCGTTTGACTTCTGGTGGCTCAAGGGTGATTGCCTTAGCAAATTGCTCAATTCAGCGGCAATTTAGGCTCCATTCTGGCCGATTTACTCTGAATCAAATCTCTTTCAAACGAGCACCGCCATGTTGTGGCTGCTGGCAGACGAACTGGGTCATAGATTACATCAAAAATGTATCAACAGATTTCTGTTGTCATCGGTACGGTTGTTGACTGACCGACGTCTGTGTAAATGACGGACTGCAGTGATGTTGTGAACAGGAAAAACGATTACTCTTCCCTCTCAATAATCTTTACGTGATGGGATACTGCGGACGCAGAAAACCAAGTAGTGGGAACCCTGATGTCGATCAGGATTTTCCTTTTGAGCTCTTTGTGTGTGTGTGTGTGTGTGTGTGTGTGTGTGTGTGCGTGCGTGCGTGCGTGCGTGCGTGCGTGCGTGCGTGCGTGCGTGCGTGCGTGCGTGCGTGCGTGTGTGTGTGTTTTGAAGTGTCTTGTTTATTCTGTCTGTGGACTCTATGGATAATGAAACTATCATATGTAACTCACTTAGGCAAAAAAGTAAGAGTGTCGTCGAAAGGTATATATATATAATGATGGATACAAGTTCTTCCGAATAAAAGCCGCACATTGATTGATGTGCTTGGCCAAAGATGTGGTTTATGGACATTTATCTTGTGACTTTGCCCCTCACAATTAATTAAACTTTAAAATGGCTCACACAGCTGCCTAGCTTACAACGGAATCATTCTGGTGGTGACAGTGTGACGTTATGTATAGCCCCCACTCTCCCCACCTCTTGGGATCTCGGTCCCCGCCATTAGCTCTCTGGAGACAACTCGGCGTTAAACAAGTCTGACAACAACAGATGCTTCCGTGATTTCTCTGCCTGTCTTGAGGTCGCAGGCGCGCTGCATTGTACTTTATGTAAGAGAAAGTCTCTTAAAGATCTGAAAGTTATGCTAGGGACGATTTTCTGAATGTTTGATGCATGGACTAAGTCCGTGGTTTGATGTCACTTTTTTGACCACCTTTCGATTCACTTTAGATCACGCTCAGGGAAACCCACTGCGGCTTTTATCATCCTCTTGGAAATTCTTTGACGTTGCCACTGAAACTGTTCCACTCGATCTTCGCCATCGTTCGATGGCAGGCATGTTTAACATGAGTCACACCCATTCCCTACACACACGTGAAGACGAGCACACAGCCACGATAAACAGAAGAGTCAGACTTATAAGCGCAGTTACCCTGCTCTTTTAGAATCGGCTCAGAGCGCCGCAGGGCTGAAAGCGTTGACTCCTACTGCCAATCGTCGCCACGTAACATACGGATATAAGTTTATATATTTTTAAAATTTTAATGTATGTATTTCTTAGCTATGTACTGAGCCTGATATGTGAAGCTGTATTGTGCTTGGAGCTCGTTTTTGCAGAACTGGGACAGGCGCATTATAAATAAAATTTATTATTTATTATTATTACTGCAGAGAAATACGTTGGCCCTTTGGTAAACACATCACCGATAATGTGGATGAAAGGACAGTTTCTTATAAGAAGGGTGGTGGGAGATGGGCGGTACGGTTGGGGGGGGGGGGGGGGCAAGCACCCTGCGAAAAGCTTCCAACAACCAGTCCAACAGATATATGTCTGCTTTTGTTTTAACGCCCAGTCAACCGGGAAGGTTGTATCAGGGCAAACTAGCCCAACTGGTGTTTATAGTTAATGTCCAGTCAACCGCGGAGATCATACTAGAGCGAAAAACTAGTGCAAAAATCGGTATTAGACATAACTGACCTCTTGCTTTTAGCCAGATAGCGCCGTCCACTTAGACAAGCGGAGTAAACAACATAACGTACGTGTGTTCCAACCGCGTGCTGTTGAATGTTCAGTGTCTGTGGTTCCAACAGACCCAAGACTGCACAGACCTAAGACCCAAGACATTCAAAGCCTGTGGTTCCAACAGACCCAAGGCTGCAGACACCTAAGGCGCTTGATCATTGTTTTCCAACCAGAACGCCCACGCGCTTTGTTCGCATTGCAATAGTAGGCTGCTTGGACAGCCCGCGGGCTTGTCTAAGGTTAAGGAATTATGTTTGTACGCAGGCGCTGACTTGCAGCTTATCCGCCAGTCGCTGTCCGCTCTATGGACAGTCAGAGCAGGGTGGTAAGAGGTCAGTTACCGGAACTGACATCTGTCTCCCAGGGCCCTTGGCCGGGAGTTGAATCCCGATCCTCTAAAGCTGCGTACGAGTCTGTATGCGGAAGCGTCAGCGGTAACGGCAGTGATCTGGAACAGAAAATACGAATGTGTGACTTCTCTTGGACGATGGTGCAGAACTTTGCGATTCATCCTGCTGCTGCCCAGGGCAGTCCTGTTTTCTTTTCCTGCACTCGCGCGCGCGCGCGTGTGTGTGTGTGTGTGTGAGAGAGAGAGAGAGAGAGAGAGAGAGAGAGAGAGAGAGAGAGAGAGAGAGAGAGAGAGAGAGAGAGAGAGACTCGCACCGTAACACACTGGTGATGATTACTTGATCGGAACTCGTTGGCTCCAACGAACTTTGTGACTGGCTGCTGCCAAGCACTGAGGTCGATGTCACCGTGGCCGATTTCCTGCCTATTGGCAACCTCAGTTCGTGTGTCGGCTAACTACATGGGAGTGTTCAGCCGACCTGGCCTTGCCCAACGATTACATCTCCGCATCCGAGACCGGAAATCCATAATCAACCTTGATCCTGCCCAGTGGTGTGACAATGCCAGGGAGACTTGGTGTTGTTAAAGATCGCATTGCCATTTATTAGAACTAGAACTCTATGATTTGACAATATTTATAAAGGACTGGGAGGGCCGTTATCAATAGTAATCATTGGACACAAGCCTTTTCTGTCCTCAGACTAACCTCAGTGTGTTTGTGTGGATGGGTGGGTGGGTGGGTGAATGGGAGTGGGCATCTGTGTGAGTGTGTGTGTGTGTGTGTGTGTGTGTGTGTGTGTGTGTGTGTGTGTGTGTGTGTGTGTCTATATCTGCGTGTACGAGTATGCATTGTTCGTGTGTGCGCGCGTAAAGGAGAGGGCGATAGAGTCTGCCTATCTGTGTCTGTGTTTGTGCGGGTGTGTGTGTGGGAGGATGCGCGCGCGTGTGTGTATGTGTGTGTGTGTGTGTGTGTGTGTGTGTGTGTGTGTGTGTGTGTGTGTGTGCGTGCGTGTGTGTGTGTGAGAGAGAGAGAGAGAGTGTGAGTGTGTGTGTGTGTGTGTGTGTGTGTGTGTGTGTGTGTGTGTGTGTGTGTGTGTGTGGAGAGAGAGAGAGAGAGAGAGTGTGTGTGTGTGTGTGTGTGTGTGTGTGTGTGTGTGTGTGTGCCTCAGTCGGACACGTGTGTGTTGGGGGTGTACACCAGAGGGGTGTGTGTGTGTGTGTGAGTTAGAATGCTTGTGCGTGTGCGTCTGTGTGTGCGTGAGAGGGAGAGAGTGTGTGTCTTTGTTTGAGTATCTGTGTCTGTGCACAACAGAGTTTAGAGGTAGGCATTACGTGTCGCGATCCAATCACCTGCGCTGAACAAAAAGGTTTACTTGAAAGCAAAAAAACCATCTGCCGCGCATGCACACAAAGGCCGCCGTGAGCTTCATTGGTTTAGAATATGCAATAGTTGACGTTGGTGATATATAATATTGGAACAGTTTATTACTTCGGGTGTAACAGATACCCATCTATTCCTTTCGCAGCAGAATATGACAACTTTGGTCACGACACCCATCTCGTCCCCATGCATAGTGCCTGCAAAGCGCGCACCTGATAAGCAGGTAGGGTATATCGCGTTTCACACCTTCCTACCGCCTCTTACCAACACTCGCCCCCCATTCATACCGCTCCCAGCCTGGGAGAAAAAGAAAGGAAAGGGGTGCATTGTTCGAGGGAAATATTTCTACCTACCAACCTACCCGTGTCCTCGTTGCAAGGACTCCACTCAGCCGCGGGGCGCTGCGTTGAGTTTGCTTTCAGGCTGAATGTCATGGTTTGCTCGCGTGGGAGAGAATTACAGTTGGACAGGTATGAAAGCCAATCATGCCTTCTTGAGCAAACGTCTGGCCGCCTTTGCCCACACTACGCAGCGGTTTGGGATATTGACAGATTTGGCCGTCGAGGTGGGTTGCTTACTGCTGTAGTTACACTAATCCTGCTCTAGGCCGTCGGAGGTGGTGGGGTTCTATAGTCATTAGCCCGTAGTTGTTTACTCCCAGGCCCGTGTCGATCGGTAAATCTTTTGTTTTCACACTTTGTTCTTTCTCTCTAGCGTGTTCAAGTTCCTTCTTCAGCGGTAATCAGTTCCATCTTTCGGGCCCAGAATAGTAAGGGTTCCACAATATTTCAAACGGAGAGGGCAGTCTTGTCTTTCCAATTAAGGCAATTTTCACGAGAAGTGGTAGCGACAGAGAAAAAAAATTAAAGAAGAAAAAGAATACTATGGAAAGAGGCCGAATACAAGAAGATTGCCACAGAAATAAAAGTGCCATAGAAATAGAAGAGAAGAAAGGTAATTGTTCTCGAAAGAGAAGACTGGTTGTCCTATATCGCAAAGAACCCCTTTTTCCTCTCACATTTTTATTTTATTTTTTAGTTCAGTGTTTGACAGAAAGTAGTACAGAAATAAGACCGCTATTGATTTTGCTGGAAATGTTTGCACGTTTGGCTGATGAACCTTGTTTTCCTCACATTTCTCATTCAGTTTTACAGCTTGTTTGTGAGTGAGAAAGTAGTATTGTTTACGCTGGAATGAAAGATATGCTCACGGTGTTTCACTTGGTATTCCTCTCTTGCCCCGCCTTCAGCCATTTGTCGGTCGTATAGTTCCGGCATTTGTGTGCACCTTTTTGTATTTATACAGTATTATCGCTGGCACAATTTCTCCAACAGCAGACTGATTGTGCCGGCACTATAATGCAGCGTTTGTGTGGGGCTGAATAAGTTTACCCCAAGCGCTGGGCAGCAGCGTATTTTCCCAGCCCCGTTTTTGACAATATCCACAGTTCGATTTTCTTTCAGCGGGCTCAGTGTCCCGGGTCAGGTTATTTATATAGGAGCACACGCAATGTTTAAGTTCACAGATTCTTGATGTTAATTCCTTTTCCCCCGAACCCCACATGTTTATATACGGGCGTGCGGGTTGGGTCTGGAGAATTACAACAGGACATTTTAATTTTGTTTAAATGCGAGCGCATAAATAATTAGGCTGCATTGTGAAACTGTATGTGTACTCAATAGCAGGCTGAAGTCAACATTGAATCAGCGACATCCCTTCGTTGCGTAGCTGAATGAGTCAAGCTGGTTCGACTGACAGTTAAGCAAACGCGGCTTTCCACGCATCAATAAAGCTCACAGAAAGGAAACTATAGTCTTCGCCAGCTGTTGTCAGATACGGATGGTATGAGTATAAACGGAAACCGACAGGCGATTGAGGGTCCACCTACCCCTTCCCACCCGCCTCCTCACCCCCGCACTACCCGCTCCCTCCCCCTGCCCCCAACCGAATCGTTTATGTTTGTAGCACATCTCAGTCTACGAGTAGGTCACCGTTTACGTTCAGTTCAGTCACCTGTGCAAACATGATTGTAGGCTGTGTCACGTTCTCCAGTTTTCGTGGGACTTTTTGGGAAGACGGGGACCTTAACTTCTGTGGTATGTTTAAAGTACGTCCCGCTCAGTTCTGACTTTTTCTTCGGGCTGTTTGGCTGAAAAGCGCACAACTCGGTGAAATGCTGTGACGGCGGTAGGCTGTCGAGAGCGAGTACATACAAGACGTCCTCTTTGATGTTTCCATCCGTGGGATGTTGATTGTGATCGTTCGACATCCTCTTACCCAAGGGCTTTGTTTTCGTTGGAAGTATGAAGAGTAGATACTCCCTCCCCCCTCCTCCTCCTCTTCCTTCTCCTCCTTTGAGCCATACTAGCCTATAAGGTCTAGGCACGCCTGTTTAGTTCTGTGTTGCGCCGCCGTGTGGCGTGTTCCTTTATACCGCCATTCTCCTTGCCATCGCTTCACTGAGGTCTGCTATCTCTGCCTTCACTAGCGTCCCCCCCCCCTCCTCACACACACAACACACACACACACACACACACACACACACACACACACACACACACACACACACACACACACACACACACACACACACGTGATACACACACACACACTAGTGATACACACACACACACACACACACACACACACACACACACACACACACACACACACACACACACACACACACGCACACACACACACTGTGACATCGTTTCTCTTGTTTTTCTGTACCGATTTTACATAGGTTGCTATACTCTGATCACCACTTGTTCCAACATGGAGCCGTACTGAGGTTGTTCCAGCGTTCTTCTCAGTGATGGTAGCTGGTGCTTTTCAGTGTTTTGTTTTCAGCACCGGCGTTTCAGTTTCAGTTTGTGTGAGTGAGTGCGGAGTGGTTTCGATCAGTCGGGGATGAAGGCAGTTGGCTAGTTTTGAGATTTTAACGCCCCGAAAACCGCACATGGTGACCTCGGTTAGGACGAAGAGTGACGGGGTAAACAGGCGGTGATGAACGAGTGAGTGAGAAGGCGGGGAGTGACAACTGAGTGCTCATAAACGGAAGGAGTGCATGTTTCATGTTATATGCCCATCCCTAATAAGCCTTATGGTTTCGTGCCAGTGGAAGTAAAGCACCATGCAAACTTACTAACTTACTTTCACTTTATCAAACAGGCCATGCCTCAGAGAGTATGTACGAGTTTCAAGTCCCCCAAACTGACCGGCGCCGGGTTTTGGTCAGTGTTTGGGTCTGTAATCAGTATGGCACCGCGACCGTATTGCCCGGTGTATACTTCTGATGTGAGTAGCCGGTGTAGGCTGACTCGAGATCGAGGGCGTGATAATCTTTGACTGCCCCAGCAGGTACTCCGCAGGATTTATATTGTATTGTTATAATCACAGGCGCTAGAATGTTTGCTCGTTTAACGAAAATTTAACACTAATTGACCATGACGACATGTTAGTAACAAACTGCTGACTGCCGATCGTGCGCTTCTAGTAAGAGTAAAGTTACTGGGTGCATTTACGGCTCTCATGGATAGTGATCTATGTATGGGGTATTCTCGTCAGTATTTGTGTGTGTGTGTGTGTGTGTGTGTGTGTGTGTGTGTGTGTGTGTGTGTGTGTGTGTGTGTGTGTGAGTGTCAGTGTGTGGGTGAGAGAGAGAGAGAGAGAGTGGTGTGTGCGTCTTTGTGTGTGTGTGTGTGTGTGTGTGAGTGTCAGTGTGTGTGTGTGTGTGTGTGTGTGTGTGAGAGAGAGAGAGAGAGAGAGAGAGAGAGAGAGAGAGAGAGAGAGAGAGAGAGAGAGAGTGTGTCAGTGTGGTGTGTGCGTCTTTGTGTGTGTGTGTGTGTGTGTGTGTGTGTGTGTGTGTGTGTGTGTGTGTGTGACAGAGTGAGTGAGTAAGAGAGCGAGAGTGAGAATTTTGTGCGTTTGAGCGAGTGCGTCAACTAAAATCATCGGTTCTTTCGATCGCATGTTTATTAGAAGCCTGTTTAAGCCGTATCTTTCAAAATGAAAACCTTGGTTGGCTTTCGATCTGAGTAAAACCATACTGCTGTACGGGTCATGTTTCAGCGCATGCCTTCGCCGCGGTCTAAAGACTTACCTCTCCGAATGCGAGGTGTTGAGACGTGACCGCAGCAGCTGGCCGACCCACTGGCAGCCTGTTATTCAGTCAGTTCTGTTGACACCATTTGAATCGTGCGAAACAAATTGTGTTATTCTGCTCAGCCTGTAATATGTACCTTTTCAGTGTGGATGTACCTTGGTGGAATTTGTACACCTTGTATAATTTACTCGCATGCCAGGTGAGAGTTAACGTAGGAGATTTTGGTCTTTGTTCCGTTGGGTTCTTGTAGCGTCAGTCTTTCGAGTGCTAATTAATTAACTGTCATTGTTTGTTGATAACAAACAAGCAAAAAATAATAATAGCTTACAATTTATCAGCGGCTATTTGATTCAGCCTATAGTAGTCTTTGTTTGCCCAGACATGAAATAAAAAAGTATTCGAAATCAGCAGGAATAATTTTGCTGAACGTCCACAGAGGCGAGGTGGCTTATTAGGCCGGACGGGACAAGGGGGGAAGGGGACGAAAGAGTGAAGGTTCAATCGCAGGCACCAACCCGGAAGACCAAGATGCCTTGGACCGCCGCCAGAACAACAAAAATTTAATGTTAAGGCAGAGCCCGCGCGCCATTGCGCAGCAACTACTGTGCTACGCAACTGCTGTCCCAACTACTGTGCGGAACTCGAAATCAGCGAAGTAATCTTGGCTCTTGTAGGCTTGCGTGGTCACGTGATTGTCTGCTACAATAATATGGTTCGGTGTGTTTCAGTTGAAATGCTAAGTTGTATGTTGAGTTTAGGCATCCGGGCACATTTGGCTCACCCGTGAACAAAGTGTATCCCCCCCACCACCCCAACTCCTCCCATCGACTGATTGGCGGGAATCGCTGTGCAACCAGACTCGACAATGAAGGCTTCACACAAAGTTTAGTTGTTGCTTTTTTTTCCGGTAGTCCTTCTGCTTCTCCTCCTTCTTCGGGAGTCTTGCTGTACTTCGACTCTGCCTTCTAGAGTAAACATTCCATACGTTTTAGTCAAACTGCACGATGCAAAGACGAGAACACATTTTGAAAGTGAACCAAAGAATGTGAATGAAGAAGGTGCAGTTTAGATAAGGGAGATGGATGGGGAAAGGATTGGTAGAACCAGCAGTGAAAGATAGCGAATACCAGTAAGAGTGATCAGTTTGCCTGGGGTGCGATTCGTTTTAAAATTCAAGCACGCTGACATACGGATCTTTGAGTAGAGCCACAAAATAAAAACGACTGCAGTTTGAATTATGGCTTCTATCATACTCTTCATGTCCACCGTCTTTCCCCAAAAAGACATTTTTTCTGGAGATGGTACCGGGAATCATTCATCTACTGTGCACCATGAAGCTCAGTCATAGTGCGTTCTAGCGATGGCCAGCTTATCATTAGGAAATTGTGGAGGTGACAGCGTTGGACTACAATTGCAGGCAGCAAACACTCAGTCCTGGGGAGTGCAGGGAATGCGCCATAAACTTCACAGTGCATGCACGCGACAGCAAGTTTAATTACTTTGTGGGTAGTTCAGGGAACTTACTGTTCTACTGTGCACCACAACTTTCACGTCACACTGCAGACCAGCCAGAGCCAGGATTAGATTAGATTCAGGCTGTCGGTCCACAGGGGAAATTCGAAAGGCAACAACTTTGCAAGTTCAGTTTTGCACAACAGTGATGTCCGTACCGTCGGTCGCCATGCACTCTTCCGGAAAGGTCAAGCCAGTTGTCGCGTTCTGTCCGTGAATTGATGTACCAACCGAGTGGAATAATTTACTTAGGGGCCACGCTTCCGCTGCCGCTGGCTTTCACAGAGGACTAATGCCATCGGCATGCTGCCAGCGGATTAGTGTTGGGCTAGTCAGTCAGTAATTTCTGTTCCGTTCGCTTCCGTCCAAACTTTATTGACCGCGAAATGCACTATGATATCTCTCGGGTGTTTGCTCTGAGTTTACGACGTGGAGTTGCTCACGTGTAAAGTTTCCATGATATACAAATTTAGATTTGATGCTAGTTCTTTGTGTTGCGGCCGGTCATCAAAGCTTTGTACGGTGTCAGTGTCGATATTTGTCTTGGGGTTCTTGTTGTTGATGTAGCATTCCCCATTCTGGGGGTCACTAGGTATTATATGCAACTGCACGTTGACAAACGCATTCCGTAGGGTGAGAGGATTGCGTGTGAGGCCGTTCCTTGGTGTTCTGACAGCGGGTTTGCGTGGTTCCTGTTTTCATAACTCATTGGCTGCAGGATTAACATGACACCTATCTTATTACCTGGCACGGATTACACACAAAGCCTGATTTGCGCTGCCGTCGCAGCGTGTTTCAGCAAAAGCTTTGTTCAAAGCAGTTTGTTCTCCTCTGAGAAAGCTCTGTTATTTTGTTTCGGGCAAAATCAGCATGATGCGTTTGTTTCAACATTTGAACCCACAGTGACGAATTTACTTGTAGAATTAAAGAGATTAGGGGGAAAGAAGATGGAAAAGCGAAGGAAAAAACTTAATGAACGGTGATGGCGTCTTTTTTGTGTTTGGCCGGAAGTACGACATTTTTCATGGCTTTGACAGTAAATGCCTTATGCCTTGACGTCGTAAATCCGAATTAATGAGTGACTATGTCTTTTTTGCCATAACATGACAGTCTGTGTGACTTTGGCATGAGTTAAGACACTGTGACATTTTTCAGGTTGTTGACCGTAATTGCCAATGAGCTCGAAAGACATCGGAAATCCCTACAAATGAGTAGCGTGTGTTACACCCACACAGAGTCTAGGATACACATATCCGGTCAATTTCCGTTCTTAACCACGAACGCCCTCGTGCAACGAATTGCCGTCTGCAGTGTACAACCACAGCTTTACATCTGGAACAACGGCGGCGGCGGTGGCCTGTTGTTCCAGGGATTCCTCATACTTCGTTTATTGCAAGTCTTTTTGGAGGCTGTGTTTTCAGTGATGGCTGCATGGCGCGTGTTGTCCTCGTGACGACCCCCGAAGCAAAATCTGAGTCTGGAGAGTCGATCGTGATTGCTTCGCGTAAAGCCGACTGCTCTGGTCGTTCATCACATATGACCTTTGCGTCTCACAAGCTTTAAGTAGGTAGGTTCAAAGCGGGAGTAATCGAAGTGAGTGGTGTTAATTTGTTCCTTTGGCCGGAAGGCGCATATCGACTATGTGCTTCTGGTTTGCCTTGTGAAGTCATCTTTTCTTTTCTTTTTTCATGATCGGCTTTGGCTGGCTAAAGCCACTTTCATTCTTTGGCAGCGTATGGTTTGTATTTAGTTACTGAACACTTACTGGCATTGCCTGGTGTACTTACGTGTGAAAAACAAAACAAACAAAAAGCAAAACTTATTGTCCATATTATCTGCAGTAAAAAAAGAAAAAAGAAAAAAAAGGGCAGCTCAATCCAAATCACGTAAAAAATACACGCACTTAGAAAAAGCATAAGAATACTTCTGTCATGCACGCAGTAAGAACAACATCAACAGACAACAGGCATTCATGGGCCGGTTTGGCCTAGCGGTAAAGCGTTAGGCTGGTACGGAGAAGGACCTCGGTTCGATTCCGCTTCGGCTCTCCTTTCTCTTCAAAAGTTGCGGTTTTCAGACACTGTCTTGTGACTTTATCCCTCGCAATTAATGGACACTAAATGGCTCTCATTGCTGCCCATCTCAGTACAGAATCATTGTGAGGGTGACAGTGTAGCCTTAGGTATAGTCTACCTCTTCCCCCGTCTCCTGCGATCTCGAAGACAACTCGGTGTTAACAAGTTTAAAAACAACAACAACAAAAATAGGCGTTCAACACAAACGTTAAACCAACGATTGTCTTGAAAAATATCAGTTCAGACCCAACAAACTGACTATGGCAGATCTGACACACCACAGGATCAAAGATGCCTCTCGTTTCATTTTATGCCCGTTTCTGTCTAATCAGATCCTTTCCTTCCCATACAAACTTTATGAAACTTTTAAGAGACATGTAAAAAAAGACTTTGGTTTATTACTTGCCTGTAAGAGGGAAAGAAAACTGTAAACACCGCCTGACTGATGTCGAAATGAAAAAAATGGAGCCGTTTTACGTTTTGAAATGTGTTTTTGTGTAGTGGGAGTAAACAAACGGGTGAGGAACCTCAGATTGTCACAGCAAATATGGCAGAGCTTTTTCTAGTCAATTGTGCGCGTACCTCGTGCCAGTTAAAGTATCGCTATTAATGTAAATCGATTGCAGACAGGCCCTTACTTTGTCGCCCAGCCAGCAGGTTCATTATTGCGTTCAATATATGTGTGGCGAAAGTGTTACGGGAAGTATAACGGTCTTCGATCGATCGCTGCAAGCTGGGAGTAAGTAGCCAGGCACTGGTTGTAATACTATGGCTTCTGGTCTGGTGTCCGTGTGAAGTCCATTGTACGACGTTAAGTGCTGTTCCGAGAAGTCCACACTTTTTGTGTGTGAAATCAGTTGCATGGAAGTTAAGTGCTGCTCCTAAAAGTCCGCACTTTTTGTTTGTACTTTCAAAAAGACGTGATTTTGTGTGTGTGTGTGTGTGTGTGTGTGTGTGTGTGTGTGTGTGTGTGTGTGTGTGTGTGTATGTTTGGGGGGGGGGGGGGAGGGGACAAAAGAAAAAGAAAAAAGCAGACGAGATAGCTAAAAATCTGATGACTCAAAGCGTTTGACACTTGTGGGTCTTCTTCTCGCGCTACTTCAATGTCTCTCCCCCCCCCCCCCTCTCTCTCTCTCTCTCTCTCTCTATCTCTCTTGGCCCGTTTCCCTCTCTAAAATTAGTTCAAACAGTTTCCCTCGCTTCATGGACATTTTGGCATTCCTCATCAGTCTTGAGCAGAGGAATTCTGTAACACGACTATCTCATCATAATTAGATTGTTGTGTGATGCTGTGCAGATTGCAGTTTTGTTGTTGTTTTGTTTGTTTTTTGTTGTTGTTTTGCTATGCCTTTGGTCTACGTCACTCGCAAGCATTCATGTCTAGCGAAAACGTGGCATGAATAATGTAAAGCACATTATCAATGGACTTACCAACGTTTTTAATGCGACTTCCGAGGAGCGGTATACTAACAAGCGCCCCTTCAGTCATTGCCATTTCCAAAATGCTTGTGTTGTGCTGTGTTCTGTAGCAAGTACTGGCTGGAGTGTCGGTAATTTGGTGCTTCGGGCCACCGTCTTCAATTTGTGGCGGTAATGTCCAGCCGGGCTGCTGACGGATCTCCCCAGGCCATGATTCGCGTTGAACACGCACTCTTGCGCTCAACGCGTCGCCTGGGGAAGACCGTCAAAAGATCCTGCTGGTAGACTGGCTCGCGAGTTCGTGTTGCTGCTGTATGACCTGCTATACTCTAATACTCTAATGGAGAGAGAGGGACAGAGGCACAGAGATGGAGGGGGTTGGGGGGGGGGGGGTGCGGCTTTGACGTTTAATTGTCATCAGTTTTTTATCCCGTAAAAAATGCCTCCTTTCCATCACGCACAGCGATATATACATATAAACCAAGAAGTTTCTTGAAATAAAGATGAATAAATACCCAACCCCACCACGGTAAGAAAAGAGAGAAAGTTAGAGAGGCAAAAACCAGCTCCAACTCCTTTGTAAACTCAATAACATGTATCGCTTCCTTTATTTTCAGGTGGTGGTGCAAGACAAACACAGAGCAACAACATGAGGAGATTCGCTCGGAAGCATTCCAGTGCCCTCGTTACCTAACAACTCCGAGTGTCACGTGCAGCGGATAATGGTGTGACAACACGATGACACGACCACCGGACTTTCCTTTGCCCATGGCGGGCACGCTGGTCCTGGTGGTGCTGTCATTCGCTCCCACCCTGACCCCCACCGGCGCCCAGACCACGACCAGCACCGCATCGTCGTCGTCATGGACGTTCAACGAGCCTGGGGTGTCGCACATCAGCTTCTCTCCGCCGTTGAGCGACAGCAAGGTTCTGACGCTGGAGATGAGTTTCCGGACACTGCAGCCCAACGGGCTGTTGGTTTATCAGGACATTCCGGAGTACGATGAGGTCGAGGAGGCGGAGGAGGTCTCGTCCTTGCTGGCCAGCTTCCACTTGGTTGTGGAGATGAGCCAGGGACATTTGAGGGTGGGGCACATGTTCGACCACTACAAGGATATTCTTAACATTGGGAGGGGTAAGCATAGTATAGAGACTCGTGCGGTGTGTGTGTGTGTGTGTGTGTGTGTGTGTGTGTGTGTGTGTGTGTGTGTGTGTGTGTGTGTGTGTGTGTGTGTTTGTGTGCATGCGTGCGTGCGTGCGTGCGTGCGTGCGTGCGTGTGTGTGTGTGTGTGTGTGTGTGTGTGTGCATGTGTCTGTTTGTGCGTGCGTGCGTGCGTGTGTGTGTGTGTGTTTGTGTGTGTGTGTGAGAGAGACAGACAGACAGAGACAGAGAGAGTACGCAGTGTGTATGATGTGCGTGTATGTGTGTGTGTGTATGTATATATATATATAGAGAGAGAGAGAGAGAGAGAGAGAGAGAGAGAGAGAGAGAGAGAGAGAGAGAGAGAGAGAGAGAGTTTTGTACGGCCTAACATCAAGAGACACACTCACTCGCTTCGCTCTCTGTGAAAACGTAACTGTACTAAGTTACCCCGTGATCCAGTCCCTCCCGTAACGACAGACCCTCGCCCATCGACTCCTCGGCCGTTCCTCCGCTGTACCAATTTGTCAGAAGACGTCTTGTTTTGCCTGTCTGTTCCGCCCAGTGACTCATCACACGGAGTGGCACTTTTCAGAAGAAAGCTGCGTGTGTTGGGTTTTCATGAACGTCAGTGATGGCGGGCGGACGATGAAGAAATAGCGACTTCATCTTGCTTACGTAGAAAACGATGTGCCCTTCACCAGGCCACCAACCCGTTGATCAGTTTATTGCCAGGCCTGTGATGTCATGTGACTCAGTAGAGAAAACACGTGCAAACCACCGCCACCACCATCACCACCCCCACCCCCGCCCTCACCAAACCCGTTGATCAGTTTATTGTCAGTCTTAACTCTTGTGTTGTGTCTCAGTAGACAAGAAACATGCAACTAGTTCATATACCTTTTGAAGAAAGAGAGAGAGAAAAGGCCTGTTTTGTCGTGTTTCTCAGTTCAGTTCGGTTCGAGATTGTATCTTTTCGCTCGGAAAAGCCCATATGTGCTTCACTCCGTCTTTCAGAAGTTCCCCCATCTTTGCTAAAACGTTCCTATGTTCGTCGGACTGACTGTGGCCCTTTCTCATCCTGTCAGTTTTAAGGAAAGCCGTCGATTGTTTTTGTAATGTCCTTGGCGTTGTTCCCGCAGACCTGTAGGTTCTCAAACTCCACAATACTTCATTCTTCCTAGACACAAGCCACTTGTGGTGGTTTCTTTGCCCGCGGGCAGACCAGCCCAGAGCATGTGTGACTGCTTTTACCTGCATTGTTAGGCTGGAGGTTGAGACAGTATTGGCTGCAATGTCTTCGTGGATGGTGGTTGCACCTTGCTTAACTCTGGTTTTTGATGACTGAACCATCAGTGTACACTATGACTGAGATTCTGCGGTATGCGGTTTTCTTGAATAAGATGCTTGATCTCGTAATCCGCTTTGCCTGCTGGCGCGGCCATTTTCAACAGTGCCTACCCAAGTTGTGTTTGCTGTTGTTGTTTTTGGGGCGTAAGTGTCTCACAGAGGTTCCGGTGTCTCAGCATACAAGACACGTGCAACCAGCCCACTAAACACGTTGAACTGTTGCTGCCAGTCTTGTGTCATGTGTCCTCCAAGTAAACGAGACAAGTGCAGCGAAAACGGCGGAATGGGGAATTGAGGAAGAGTCTCAGGAGACGGTGGGAAAACAGGAGAGAAATACAGAGAGCAGCTCCGGCTCGTGAGGAATTTCCATTGACCCACACTTACAGCCCGCCGTCCTTGCACCGCTGTGTCCCTTGTCCTTGGGCAGCGACGTCTTCTCCGCGTAAAGCTTTGTTAATCGCCGCCCATGGACACAGCCGAGTTTGTCGGCCCAAGAGCGGGCCCGTTGTTTCCGCTACTCCTGGCCAAATTGGTTGAGAAAATGTTGCCGAGAATGCCAAATTTGCTCTCCTCATTCGAGCACACATCGTCGAGCCGAGGACGGTGTTCGCTGCATTGCTTTTCTTTGTTGCATCACTCGACGGTATTGTCTCGGTATTTTTCTAACCTGTTGATTCACAGCTCCGTGGCACTTTGGGTGAACGTTGCATTTGCATCAGCAATATTGATGATGATCAAGGTAGTTTTCTTCTTCTTTGTGATGCACTTTTGTTTCGGAAATCTAGTCAAACGCAATGCGGGGGTCTCAGATACGTCAGTGAACGGCGAGTGAAAATGAGACGGGATAGGCTAATAATTTGTCGAAAAAGAACAGAAAAAAAAGAACAAGTTGCCCTTGTTTGAACACGATACACCGACCCCACCCATTAAAGATATTGGCGTTTTATGCCTATAATATACTCTTCATAGTATTTTTTTCCCCCTCAGTTTACAAAGCAACGCAAGATGCAGAATGTTGCAACGCGAAATCTCGCAAACACCAAACTTTCACACGTTGGCTAATGCTAGGCATTTCTTTCAGTCTATCAGATGAGCAAACATTCTGTCATTCAAGCAAAAGGAGCAGGCTTACTGCAGCGTAGCGAATGTGTTAATTCACATTGCAACAACCAGGGGTGCACGGTCATTCATTTCTCTGAATTACTGCATATAATTTGAAACTTCTCGAGCCTCTCGTGCAACCCACGGCATTCACTATACAGCGTAAAGCCCGTCTCCTACCCTCTGAATGGGATCAGGTGCAAACACAGGCGGTGGTAAGAAAGTATACAACGGTGAAATAACCTCCCGTCAGAGCTTTTTTCGTCCAACTTTGCGTGATGAAACAGTACGTCGCAAGGCAATTTTTTTTATTGACTATATGAACAATTTATTACTACTGGCAAGACAATACATGCATGTTTCTTACATATGATTGAACGTACTATTTCGGGAGCAGCGAAACGTAGTAGCTTGGGGTCAATTAAACGTACTTGCTTTAGCTTAGTTGTAATGTTAAAGTCGTAGATCAGTGGGCACTGGGTGGCAAGATGTCCTGGAGTAGTTCAAAGATTTCAAACACGCATTGTATTGAAAGATTGCGCCCTGTATATTGCGTCCACGGTTTTCTGTCTATGTGTCTTTTTCTATAATTATGTCTTTTTCTCTGTCTGTACATATATATTGGAAGTTTGGGTAGCTGTAGTAATTTGTTCAGTGAGGTTTTGAGACATGACTTATGAGACTGTACAGGTCAGTATTTTGCTCAGCCTGTCTGTCTGTCTGTCTGACTCTCTCTCTCCCCCCCCCCCCCCCCCGCTCGCTCTCTCTCTCTCTCCCTCTCTCTCTCTATCCCGCTCTCTCTCTCTCCCCCCCCCCCCCCCTTCTCTCGGTAAATGATGCCGTATACTATGCAAACATTTTCAAGTTTTTTCCAGTGATGTTTTACGTCCACAAAAACAGTATGGTAGGAACGGGGGAAAAGGGAGAGGAGGGAAAGAGGGCCCAGATCCACCTCCTTGTTCACACAGCTCTGAGCTCTGAACTATGCGTGAAATCACTGATTCAACTTTATAACACACTGACTAGTCACCATGGGACAGATAACCCGCACAACCGACTAGACGTTGAAAACTTTGACGTAGATGTGTTGTTATTAATAGTTAGTTGTCCAGGTAACAGCTCTGTTTTTTTGTTTTTTTGTTTTGTTTTTTTGTTTGTTTGTTTGTTTGTTTTTGTTTTTTGTTTATTTGTTTTTTTGTTTGTTTTTCCCCTCCAGAAATCGAACAGCAGCTCTTGTTTTTGTTTTGTTTTTTCCTCCATAAATCGAACAGCAGCTCTTTCCTGATAGACGATGTTTTATTTTTGGTGGCTGTATTTTTGGTGGCTGTGGCATGCGCCTCTGTCACTGCTAACTCTTGACAGCAGCGAAGCCACGGAAAGGACACTGAGGAAGCGAAAATAATAATCACGGCAATTTCTACAGCACATTACCTGTTAATCAAGGAAATCAGTAACACCCCAAGCCGTGCGCAAAGTCCCCCCCCCCCCCCCCCCCCCATTCTTCTTTCTAAAGGGGAATGAAGGTGTTGGAAAGTAAGGGGAGAGGTGGATGTTTGTGTGTTGAAGAGCTTCATGCCTTTTCAGTGCGAGTTGACCCACAAGGATATGTCTGCTGGCACATCCGTGCAAGCTGTCTTGTGTTCATGCCAGTGTCTTTTTTTCCCCTCTCTCCACCCTCCCATGGATAGCTCATGTAACACTGGCTCGTCAGTATTTACCTTTGATAACACCTACCTGTGCCCGACACGGCAATTCTTCTGTTGTAGAAATATTTGAAAACTTTGGCAGATGATGTGTTTTTGAGCTGGGGTAGATGGGTTGGAGTTTTTTTGCGTCTGTTGAAGGTTGTTTACACATTGCGTAAACTCTCTCTCTCTCTCTCTCTCTCTCTCTCTCTCTCTCTCTCTCTCTCTCTCTCTCTCTCTCTCTCTCTCTCTCTCTCTCACACACACACACACACACACACACACACACACACACACACACACACACACACACACACACACACACACACACACACACACACACACACACACACACACACACACAGAGTGCGGGAAAGAGTGACGTATATAGTTTTTAGCAGTCTTGTACCTGTTTCTTCAGGTGATAATCTTTTGTGCTCAGTCTGCTGGCAATTGGATGCGGTGCGGAAGTTCCTCTCTTTGTCCGTGTCCGTGATTAGTCAAAACCAGCCACAGATGTACATCGCACTAGTTTTGTCTTTGGGATTCAGCTGCGCCGAGCATTTATTTTGCCCTGTCAAAGCCTTTCTCCTCTTCGATTTAAAGAATTTTCTTTATGAATAACGTTTTAATGGTGTACAGGTCAGTATTCAAATGAAATCAAAACAAACAGTCGCTGATCATGGCCGTGGCTGAGGGAGTGGATCAGCTTTTGTAGCATTACGCATATAATTATTGAAGAAAGAATGAAATAGTGAACATAATTTTTTTTTTTAAAGGACAAGAAACAAAGGTTGAACTGCTATGGTCACGTCAAAGGCCAAATGATAATCGTTTCTCTTAACAGATGCCGCAGTGTGTTGAGTTTTAACAGATAAATTTTGCATTCTCTTCTTCTTTTTCTTCTTCCTGTCAAGGATTGGGCTCTGTCAGAGCCTTGTAGTCCTGCACCGATGTGTGTTTAAAAGGTGGTCACGGTGAGTGCCCTGGGTGTAAAAACAAACAAAAACCTTATCAAAACAACGAAACAAAATAGAACAAATAAGGCAGCTAATCTAACATTAAAACTATATACATAATCTTAATGTTCACTGAGGACTGGGGACTGGCTGCAGGTTGTGACTGACGACTGCGGCTTAGTCGACCCTGGAAGGACTCGGGAGAAAGCTCTAAAGAAATAGCCGTAGGGAAGAGGTTCCATTCAGTCAGAAACTGTACGTGGCAAGAAGGAATGGAAGAGGACATGGTGTTGGGTCTGTTCCTGGTGCATTCTTTACACTCCTCTGGTCCTAGAGTCAGAGTGGCGGAAGCATTTCGGGTTGGTACGGTTTCTAAAAAACTAGCTTACGGACCGCGCACTGTCAGACTTTCCAAACAAGCCATGAGATCCGTGATTTCTGAGACCTTGCTATATTCTGCGTAGAAAACACATGTTTTGTCAGAAACAAGAGACACATAAAACAGACCCCGATCTGAAGCTGTTGACATTGTTATTATTAGCATCTTATTGTCAGTAGCCAGAACGATGGTTGCCAGAATAAAGTTTGTTATGTTAGGAGTCCCATGCCAGGATTACTTTCCGCTATAGTAATCATGACAAAAACAGTTATTGAAATCACTAACGCGAGAGTGCGGCAGAATGGCAGAATGTACAAGTGTGGGGAAACAGTTGCATACGCTACCTCCTTACATAGCAATGCCTGGACCTCAGGGTTTTACCTGAAGAACGCTAACAAACAAATAAAACGCGTACCGTGTGTGTGTGTGTGTGTGTGTGTGTGTGTGTGTGTGTGTGTGTGTGTGTGTGTGTGTGTGTGTGTAAGTCAGAGATTTAAACCTGACAACAGATTATTTTTTTTCCTCGCCGCTGGGCCCAGCACGAGGGAGGAAGATGAAGGAGGGAAACACGACTCAACTTACTGATGAAGAGTGGTGTTGGATAGCTGACACAGTATCACTGTCAGCCGGCTTAGTTTGGTTTTATCACAGAGGACGGAACCCGAGAGTTTTCTTTGTTTGCTGTGCAATGCACATTATTTTAGAAAAGAGAACTCTTGGATTTTTTCGCTGGTGCTTTACCGATAATCGTCAACCATGTGTGTTGCTATGAGCCTTGCGTTTTCGTGTTGTACGTACTTTGCAAGGCTAACATTTTGCCATCAAGCTGTTTTCAAGACACATTCAACACTTTTTCAATATATATATTTCAATATATTTAGTCATATTTAAATTGTTGTTAAGCTATATGCAAATTCATTTCTGCTCAATTTGTTTTCCACCGAAGGACAATGTTAGGGGCGAGAGGGGCAATACCTAATGCTATGCATAATGCTGTTACCGCCAGAATGTTTGCATTCAGATGTGCAGCAGCAGCGTCACCTCTTTTTGTCGATTCGCTAAATATGGATGGCAGACACTGTCATCCATAATTAACGAATCGACAAAAAGAGTTGAGACACTGTCCGTAAACTGTCTGTGATGATGACGACAGTGATACTGCTTCTGGTAGTGGTATCCATTTTTGTAGTTCAGTTGCCCACCGCATATTACTCTGTGCGCTCAAGGTTTACTGTGTAGACCTATGACTAGATAAACTAAAGTCCGTTGAAAACTAGAGTCATAGTTCAGGAGCTGTGTGAGAGTGGAGGTGGACGTCCTGGGCTGTCCGTCCTAACGAGCCTTCTGGTTTCCGTGGACGTAAAGATTTATTGCACCGTGCTTCGGCATTGGTCACAACTTGTCCCTAATATGTCTCATGACATCTGAGGACATTAAGCATCAATTCATCATCAAAACTAGAGTATGAGACTAAGAAGGAAAGAGAGGGGAAGCATATAATGATGCAGAGGTAGTTCAGCTTTAGTGTGTGTGTGTGTGTGTGTGTGTGTGTGTGTGTGTGTGTGTGTGTGTGTGTGTGTGTGTGTGTCTCTCTCTCTCTCTCTCTCTCTCTCTCTCTCTCTCTCTCTCTCTCTCTCTCTCTCTCTCTCTCTCTCTCTCAAAAATCGGGTAGTTCTGTTGCATCACCCTCTTGTGTTTTTTGTGTTTTTGTTTCTTTCAGCATTAAATGACGATAAATGGCACAAGATGACGCTGGTACTGAACCAGACGAACGGCGAGATGAGCGTTACCTTGGATACAAACTCCGCGACCCAGTTCCTTCAGGCATACATATGGGGCAACGCCAGGGACGTCCTGGACTGGTCAAGGTTACAGACGTCCTTACAGTTGGGAGGTAGGTGAAGACAGGACACTGGATTAGATTGTTTGAAGCGGGTTCTTCTAGACGGAGATGGTCTGGATCAGATGACTGGATGACTGACTGACTGCATGGCTGACTGCCTGACCGATTGACTGACTGACCGAAGGAAGAAAAGTGGATCGTGTAGTTAAAATGGTGGATGGACTGTGTAGTCGACATGGTGGATCTTCCATCCACCATGTCGACTACACAGTCCATCCACCATTTTAACTGAGTAGTTGAAAACCTTGGATACTGCATAAAAAGTACCATTTGTTCTTCTTGGCCAAGTAAAAACAACACTACCACAACCCTTTTCAACACTGACCAGCATTCAAAACCCCCATCAAAACCAACGAAAACGGCCTGAATTTTTTACCTTTTCGTCTTTACTTCCGTCATTCAGCCATCTTGCATGATGATCTGCTTGCAGGGGTCAGAGGACCGAGATCTCAGGAGTATGCCTCATTCATCGGGTGCTTCAGGGACATGAAATATTCAACGGATGGTGCAATATTACAAGACATTCCCGTAGGGGTGAAGGAAGGTGTGGCACCTGGCTGCATTGACATGTGTCAGGGAGGTGACAGGTGCAAAAACAATGGCCGCTGTGTAAACCTGTACACGGACTTTGAGTGCGACTGCTTCGGGACGGATTACGAGGGGCGAACCTGCGAAAAGCAAGGTAAGGCGATGCCCACAGCTGCCAAGGTGTTCGCGAAGCAACCTGCGTGACTGCCAACACCTGAGAGTTGAATGGCTTTAATGGTATGAAGCTGCGCGCTTCAAGCCTCCTTGATGCCTTTTTCTTTTCTTTTCCTTTGGGCTGTCTCACCTTACACATTTATTATCAATGCAGCGGGACAATGGAATCCAGTTATCTAATTATTCAGTCCACCGAAGGGAAAAGATTGATGACTGAGACTTGCGTGTCAGAGTATAACTTAACACGTCCTCAAATCTGTAAAGGTTGGTCACGGAGTGTGCCGCTCACTAGAAGGGCATCTATATCCAGACTTTTAATGATAGCAAAACACGCATTTGTTATTGTTTATTATTATGGAAAAAGGCCCACAGTGGACAACAAAGAACTCGAGTTGAATCCATCCATAAACCTTAAATGGAGGACTGATTGAGGTTAAGTACAAGCGTTCGATTGCTTCAGTTACGTCATGCTCTGCAAAGGAAGGACTTTTACGTATTATGGAAAGAGATTTGAGGATATTATTTATAGCACACTGGTTGAGGATAGCTGGCTTTTCGTGGAATTAGATTGCAACGAAAATGTAGGATATCTTAAACTTTTTCTTTTTTTAACGAACACTGTGATATGTTTTATATATATATATAAAACGAGCACTGTCTGATTGTTGCGTTTGTTGCTCTCTAGGACTGAAATAGATAGATACTGAGAAGCAGTGGCACAGCATTGGACTGGGAAACTTTAATAGTTTTCTTCACGCGTACTAAAGCCGGAGGAATGGTACGTTCTGCTATAACGAAATTAGCGGTATTATGTATTAAAACTACTGTTAGTTCCTTGTGTTTTTCCTCGTCGTTATTGTTTGCTTTTTTCGCCTGGAGTGAGCGAGAACTGTTTGTTTCGAGGTCAGCTTACTTTGTACGTAAACTCCTTTGAAGCAGGATGTGCATAGATGGCAAACATCTCACGTTGTCCAGACACACAACTGAATTATGTCGGCGTCTGCTGCTTAGGATTACGTGCCGTCAAAGGGAAGAGAGGGTCTAAACCCAGTAACCTTATAACTCTCACGGCATGGCGAGAACAGTAGTTGTCGTGCGGCGTGCAAGGCTAATACGCCTTTTATTGTCAGTCCGGCGACGATTGGCAGTCGTGTTTCTTGTGATGAATTACCCACCATGGCCGCCCTCGGCAGGTCCTCCAGAGCTGCAAAAGCAGACGTTTCAGTAATGACTGTAGGTTGTCAGAGTATTTATTTATTAGTCAGTCAGTGCACGACGTGCCTTTGCTCTTTACGTCTTGATGCCTTTTTTTGAAGACTTCTTAATGTGGATGAAATTTAGTGTAAGCGTATGTAACGATCAGTGTTAGTCTTGCCGGCCGGTCAGCAATCAAGCGTATAATTATGCCGGTGCGCATCACTGCCTGTACTAATCAACATTCCAGTTGTATACGTCTCTTTCGCGTTAACTGTGTTAATTACACATCACTGGTGTCTCTTCCTACGCTGTGTGTGTGTGTGTGTGTGTGTGTATGTGTGTGTGTGCGTGTGTGCATGTGTGTGTGTATGTGTGTGTGCGTGTGTGTGTGTGTGTGTGTGTGTGTGTGTGTGTGTGTGTGTGTGTGTGTGTGTGTGTGTGTGTGTGTGTGTGTGTGTGTGTGTGTGTTGCATTTTTCAACTGATTTATCTAATCTACTTAATATGTGCTATACTGACAAATACATTTTCTCTGGTAGGCATAGTGGGAGTAATACGATACGATGTCTATACTGTCTTCTTATTGTCTCGTCAGTCACAAACTGACAGTGTTGGAAATATAATTTTGCATAAAATATACCCGCAGCATACAAAATGGCGCGTCCATGTAAGCTTATAATGCAATATGTACGTTTGTGTTCGATTTTTAGTATACAGCTCGAACATTTGCAAAGCTGAAAATAGGGAGAAGAAATTAATCTGAAAATAGTGAAAGATATGGCCTAGCATCGGACAGTTCTTTTATCAACTACGTGACCCACTTCGGTAAATTTCTGCCTTCAACAACACCAAGCGTAATGCGTCAACGTGTGTTGTTAGCCGGAGCATAGGCCTGTACTGGTGTCTATGGCCTGGATTAACTCTGTGAAGAGTTAATGGCGTGGACGAATGAAACCTTACGGCTATACTGTTACCACATGAATGATTCTGCACTAAGCCGAGCAGCGGTGGGAATCACTTTAATGTTTCGGAGGAGGTCAGGGTACGGGGGGTGGGGGCATAGTCACAACTAGAGACAGTATCAATAAACCACAGCTTTCAAAGAGGAAGATGAGCCGAAGCGGAATCGACTCTGGTCTCGCCTGGCTTAATTCGGTTCTGCTAGCACCTTCCCCCAACTAAACCCACACGCTCGTACATCGGCAGGTAAAGTGAAAGCCTCGTTTCGTGTGACACCCCTTACAAACCGATACACTGTTTCCTCGGCGCCGCGGCCAGCACCTGCCCAGGGTGGAGCAGATCAGAGACGAGATGTCCACTGCAGAGCCCCTAAAATACCAGCGATGTTGTGGCAGAGTTATCAGCCTGTCATTGGTTCCGGCAGAACTCATTCATCACGGACATCATAGTCCTTCCTCCCTCAGTACCTGCCTCCCACCTAGACCTCATTTTTGTTCTCGTCGTGGGTCGCACTCGACGCGTCTTGATTAACATGATAATATGTTCCCACAACCTCCCCTAGCCTTGGCTCGACTTTAGTTACAGTAGTGGATCGGGGGTTAAATCTGCTCTTGATCAAGCTTCGCCGATTTGTTCAAGGCCCACTTGGAAGCACTTTGATATTGAGCGCTCACATGATACATATTAACCTAAATATGATATTCTATATTCACATGTAGAGCATAGTCCTACAAAATGATTTACATAAAGTATTATTTAAAAATAAAAATAAAAACGCACAACACACACACACACACACTGACACACACACAAACCCTCAGCCCCCCCCCCCCCCCCCCAGCCTACCCCTCCCCCACCCCAACTCCGAGATATGTCGCATTATTCACTTAGACACCGTCACTGTTCGTGTACTTTGTTCATGTGATGACGGATTTTGGTGTCGGTCGTCACTGGTCAAACTCGTATACATGCACAGAAAAAGAACAGCGACACAGTATCTATTATTGCTTGTGTCAGTGAAGCAAATTTCTAAAGCTTTTTAATCTGACCGCGCGTGCGCTTGTGTGTGTGTGTGTGTGTGTGTGTGTGTGTGTGTGTGTGTGTGTGTGTGTGTGTGTGTGTGTGTGTGTGTGTGTGTGTGTGTGTGTGTGCAAGCTTGCCGGCGTGCGCCTATTTGTGTGTGTACACTAAATAGGACAGCATATAATTTATGTGGTGATACATATGTATGTGGATTTTACCCAAAGCCGGAGGGAAGAATTTAACGTGTCCAGTACCTGGAAATTTGAGGTGACAGTGAACTTTCAAACTCGCTCTAGAAAGATTCTTAATAAGTGGATATTCTAGGTATGCAGCCGTTTCCCTGCTAATGCAGGACAGCAGAAAGACTTGCCGAAAAGTAGCCTACTGCGAGTGAGTACACAACTCTGTGGGGAGTCTGACCACGACGTATTCTGACCCGAAGGCCAGAGCGAACACAGGAGGCCCGTCGGCTGAGCGTCAGTGAATGTTGGCCAACACTGTGTGCAAGCTTGCCATCTTGGAAACCTGACACGAAGTTGAACTTTTCCCTGTGATTGTGAATGGCACCGGTCGCGGATATAGGGTGAGGAAGAGGAGGTGGGACTTGGCCTCCTGTTGTAGATTCTGTGTAATCCGCTAGAGTTTGTTTCTCACTCTGTGGAGGATGTGTCCATTGGGGTTCTCGCCTTCCTTCTTTCCCGGATGAAAAAACCTTCAATGGAGATTCTCTCCACCTCTCTCAGTCAATCTCCCGGCATGCACACCACACAACTAGTGAGAGGGAGGTAGTGTGTGTGTGTGTGTGTGTGTGTGTGTGTGTGTGTGTGTGTGTGTGACAGTGTGTGTGTGTGTGTGTGTGTGTGTGTGTGTGTGTGTGTGTGTGTGTGTGTGTGTGTGTGAGAGAGAGAGAGAGAGAGAGAGAGAGAGAGAGAGAGAGAGAGAGAGAGAGAGAGACTTTTATACCCGTGAACAGCACACAGAGAAATAAAACTGATTTGTTGGTGAGACTTGTGGTTTCTTAAAATTTGTTCTGCTATCCCAGACAAGTCTTAAACAGTGCATTAACCGCTCTAAAGGGGCTTTCAAACACTGACCACCTGCCTACATTCTTCATGATTAAAAAAAATCATCGGAAATGCAACAGCCATTAGGGAATGTTAGTATTTAAAAACGGCCCAGGAAAGATCCGAACTTGAAAGAGATAAATTATAGTTGGTTTGCCGGGTAAGTGCGGAATAGTTTGCTCTGTCGCTGCAAACTCTTAAACTAGCGCAGCTGTAATAATAGCAGACAGAGAAAGAGCCGGTGTCATGTAATGTGCAACTTTAAAGGGCTTTTAAATCCCTCCGCCGCGGGAGTGTCAGTGTGCCGTTTATGCTTCACTCCAGGAGATCAAGAGCAGAAAACAAAATCAAAAAACATTGATTACAAATGCACGTATTACCAATTTTTCCTTTCCCTCCACTTGTCCTTGGCCCGAAGAGACAGGAACAGGCACTGGATTTTGTTTCTCTTCACTGATGCCAGTGCGGCACGAAAAATTTGTATTGTCAGAGCAATTTAGTTGTGCGTGTGTCCACCCACCCACCCGCCTTTCTTTTCTTCTTCCTCATTTCTTCTTCTTCTTTGTCTTTTTTCCTGAAATGCGGTACTTCTGTTCGTGTGTTGCCCAGTGTTTCTTTGGAACTCTGTTTAAAACCCCTGATGAAAAACAAACAAACTTAACGGCATGTATCAGCTTCTTTTTTTTCTTTTTTGTTTTCTTTTCTTTTGTTCATGCTGGTGACTTATGGTCTTGGTACAAGGACAATGTGGTGATAACAATAGACAGTAACAAATCTAGTTACATTGATTTCTTTCCCCTTCCGTTGCAACATCAAAGCATTCTCCCTGGTCTTTCACGCCGATTCAGTTTTGTACAAGTGGGAGGCGACATGGCAGTAACGCTGAACTACGCCGAAGATATGGGCAGCAGCAACTCGTAGGAGATTGGCTATAAACATTGATCATTATTACTATGCATCTCCCTCGACAATACCAGAACCGAGAAGCCGACGAGAACTTTTTGTGCTGGTCACGAGATCGTTGTGCACAAAACGAGCTCCCTTTTCACCGCCGTTGGACACGAACAATGACAGACTTCATGGCCTTCAACCCGACGAGATTCGGGTCTCCTGCGGGCGTCAGGGGAGCGATAAAAAGCCCAGTGGTGTGCCCCCGAGCTATTTTAAGCCTTGCAGTAAGCGACCGGTCGTTTTCAGAGAGGAAGTGAGCTATCAAAACTGCGAGGCAGTTTTATGGATGGGGACCCAGCTGCTGTGTCTTCCTCTAAACAAACTCAAGGCGATCATTGCTTCCTTTCAGAGTTCAGGAGCTGTGTGAAAGTTGAGGTGGCCGTCCAGGTCCCTAATAAACCTTACGGTTGCTGTGAACGTAAAGCAACATTGAATCATTGCTTCCACCTTCTAGATGCGGGTCTTGCAGCCTTGTAGTGGGATGACTCGGTGCTGGTACTCAGAGAAGTTCAGTTTTGCTTTACATCCACAGGGACCATAATGAGCCCAAGACGACCACCTCGACTTTCACACAGCTCCTGAGCTCTGCAGAGAGTAATCCGATACCTAGGTTGTTATAT
>OY757545.1:18459264-18490232 GCA_963584105.1 Alviniconcha strummeri | reverse complement strand
AGCACACTGCCGCAGACACTGTCCAGGCAGGCATGTAGTTTGTCTCTCTTCTGCGCAGCATATAAACAACAGCATCGTATTCCCAGCCAAGCAGACATGAACTGCCTACCTGTGCATAAATTTACTCGTGCACAGTTTCCCACCCGTGCTCTCATATTACCGAAGGGAATACGTAATAACTTGGACTTGTAGATTATTCACCAATGCCCAGCAGTGCCCGCTTTCTGTCAGCGGAGTGTTTTCCGTGGGACGTTGCCAGCCGCCAGCGAAGGTCGCAGACGTGATGATGAAGTGGTATTTGAGTGCTGCATGCTGTGGTCTCATTGGCTGATTTCCAACACCGTCCCTCGATCGTTGCCAGTTCCATGTCAATGGATGTTAATTTTCACCGATGAATTGCTAGCCATGCTTGATTAGACAAGCATCCGAATATTTTGGTTGCGTTTCCGAATGATTACCCCATCTTCAATTTCCTGACTGGTGTGTAGAGACCAGTTATCTATCTGTCTGTCCTTTTTTCTCATCACTGATCAGTTATCTGTCTATCCGTCCTTTTTCCCCATCACTAATCAGCTGTCTGTCTGTCCTTTTCCCCCATCGCTGATCAGTTATCTGTCTATCCGTCCTTTTTCCCCATCACTAATCAGCTGTCTGTCTGTCCTTTTCCCCCGTCACTGACCTGTCTGTCCTTTTCCCCATCACTGATGGTATGTGAATGTTCTGTAAGCCTCAGTTTGACCCATGAATTAAATATCGCCATAGAGACAATACATTTTGTTGGTGTTGTTGCTGATCGTTGATCGCTTTTCTCTAGCGCTATTCTCAGCTCACGAGCAGACTCACTGCGCTTGCATGTGATTCTACATGAGTGAATAGCTTTTCAAGTCATAGCGCGGTTGTTGTTGTTTTTTTGTGTGTGTGTGTGTTGTTGCTGTTGTTTTGAGTATGCACTGAAGTGGTGTGCTTACAATGCTGGCATGGCTGGTGCCACATGAAACTGCTGCCACCTCGGCGCGTTCTGTGTAAACCATACAACCGTGCACTCTTTTTTCTTTTCTTTTTTAATGAGGATGCCATGCGCATGAGTGTGGACCGGCAAGTACTAACCATGGACTTACAGTGCATGGTGTGATTTTCGGGGCTGGATACACGTATACTCTTTATCAGACTGATTCATTATCATAGCATTTTGCGTGGAATTTTTATCTCGTCCTATTCTGTTTTTCATTTATTTTTGCGGAGAAGGACACAATAAAGGGTTGGTCCTTTATTGTGTGTTCATCTTGGTTGCAGTCGAGTATGCTGATTTATCTGCGGCAGAGGAGGGGTGGGGGGTGCGGAGGAGGGGGGGCAGGGTGATTTATTGTGTGTTCATTTGTAGTGCAGCCGGGTGGACTGAATTATCTGGCACATGTAGATGCAGGATCTGCTGCAACATAGTCGTCGTTATTTTACTTCACCGATCACAGCAAAACACACGCACGCACGCACGCACGCACGCACGCACGCACGCATGCACACGCACGCACGCACGCACGCACGCACGCACGCACGCATATGAATGTAGAAAGGAAGAATTACGTAATTTCACTCTCATAAGGTTGACTGGGTTTAAAGCACCAACTTACTTACTAAGGTTGACTGGGCGTAAAGCACCAACTTACTTAATTACTAAGGTTGACTGGGCGTAAAGCACCAACTTACTTACTTACTTAATTACCCTCACGTGGTTAATTAAAGTCGAATGTTTGTTTCAGCTCAGGCTGTGTGGGTTCATCAATATAAACATTCAGCGGCTGCTAATTTACATGCAGGTTTGACTAAACCGATGTATGTCTCTGCATTTGATTTGCAGGTCCACCATATTAACATTCAGCGACTACGAATTTCCATGCAGGTCTAATTAAAATGATACGTGTCTGCATTTGACTCACAGGTCCATCAGCGTTAACATGCAGCGGCTGCGAGTACTCAATATTCAGAGTTATGAAAACCTTAAGGTCTACATGTCAGATTAAATCTGTGTATGTCTCTATATTACAGGTCCATCATTGTTACCATTGAGCGGCCATGAGAACCTTAAGGCCTACATATTGAATTAAACCTGTGTATGTCTCTTTTTGATTTTCAGGTCCATCAGTATTAACGTTCAGCGGTTACGAGTGGGTGACGTACCAGCTTTACCAGGGGGAAGAAAACAGGCTCTTCTCCGACCACAACAGAGTCGCCCTCGAGTTCAAAGTAAGTGTAGGCTTCAAGCATTTACTAGCCCTGTCTCGTGATTAGATTCGCCCTGATATAACCGCAATGGTTGACTGGGCGCAGAACACCAAGTTACTACTCTACTCGTGATTAGAAGAAGTACAACAAGGAGAAGAAGAAGAACCACAACAACAACGACATTAGGATGAGGCAACGACTGAAACTTAACCTAGTTATGTCTTAGGACGCAATGACCGTGGCGTGAAGGTGTATAGTAAGTTAGTATGTACATTGTGTATTTACTATCCTCATCACGTGATCATCGTCTTGATCATCATCGTGATCGTCGTCATCTTGAGAAGCCTGAAAAGAAGTTAGTCATAATTGGATTTTAACGTACTGGGATTTACACATACTGTCAGTCAAACAGTAATGACAAACTTGACAAACACCGTCATAAATCAATACACTTTTAAAACTCTTCTTATTTCTAAGACTATACAAACACCGTCATAAATCAAGACACTTTTAAAATTCTTCTCGTTTTTAAGACTATACCTAAGTCCGAAAAAAGAAGAGCATATAAAAAGACATTAACGATGATGGGATGACAAAAAATGAAATTTACCGTGTAAGAGTGGCCGCGGCGGAGGGGTGGGGAGGAGGCCGGAGGGGGGGGGGGTATTGGGGTTGAAATGTTCTTCAGTATAACTTGAGCCTGCAAATCGTGTAAGTACTGAGTAACACAGCGAACTTTACGTCAGGTCTAAATTGCACAGTGATCAGTTCAAGATTACGAACCCGGCGAAGGCATTAAGCTATTAAGCCACGTGATTTCAATTACGACAGTCAGCTAACGAGCAGTCCAGTTCTGGAACGCGTTGCACGTGCCGCTGCGGTATGCCTGGTGACGTAAAGCCAAGTGCATGCATGCCTGTGCAGTTCTGCAGATAAATTAACATGGAGAAAAGGTGAAGTGAGGGCCCATGCATCACCGTGGACAGGAAGGAAGTGTGCACGACCGAGTTTGTGCCGGTGCGGGTGGCAGGTAAAACTAATTGCACGTGCAGACACAACGAAAGCATAGAGCGGAAAAATATGGAGTTCTCAAGCCCCCTCCTGCCCCGCACCTCCCCCCCCCCTTTTCTACCCCCCCCCCCCCCCAACATACACACACACACACATCCCCACCTCATTATTTCCAGTTCAGTCCTTTTTTGTTCAGACTGAATGTCAAGTACTTACCCCCAACCCCATCCAGCGCCGAAGCCCCCATCCATCGCTCGTGTGTTCGTAAGAACCCCGCACAGACTCGTACCTTCCGGTCATTCCTTTTCCTTCAGACTGAGTGTCAGGTGCTTGAAGTCAGCCCAACCTCCCTTCCCCTTCCACTACCGCCCCGTTCTCTCACTCAGTTTCGTCTTTTCCGTTTTTTCTTGATGAGCTCCCGTATAACCTGCAGCTGAAATCCGAGTCAGCCAGAAAGGTAATTTGGAGTAAATGTAGGTCTGTACTATAGCATATTGCTCTGTTAGTCACCTCTCTCTCTCCCTGTTCGCTCGCTTTGTTGTTGTTGTTTTCAAGAGGGAGAGGTGTCTCGTGGTGTTATCTCTAAGAGTTAGTGTCCTTAGTATTATTTATAACTCCATTTGTATTTTAATTGCCACACGAAAAAACAACAACAACAAAAACTGAAAAGAGCACGTGTTGTAATAACTGCTGTGGAAATCATGATTGCTGTTAATACTTGCTGGTTGTGAATACTTGCTGCGTTACTTGCTTGTTTTATGCTGGCCTGGTTGTTTTCATACTCGCATGGTTGTTTTCATACTCGCCTGGTTGTACGTTTTCATACTCGCCTGATTGCATGTTTTCATACTCGCCTGGTTGCATGTTTTCATACTCGTCTGGTTGCATGTGTTCATACTCGTCTGGTTGTATGTTTTCATACTCGTCTGGTTGCATGTGTTCATACTCGTCTGGTTGTATGTTTTCATACTCTTCTGGTTGTATGTGTTCATACTCGTCTGGTTGCATGTGTTCATACTCGTCTGGTTGTATGTTTTCATACTCGTCTGGTTGTATGTTTTCATACTCGTCTGGTTGTATGTGTTCATACTCGTCTGGTTGTATGTGTTCATACTCGTCTGGTTGCATGTTTTCATACTCGTCTGGTTGCATGTTTTCATACTCGTCTGGTTGTATGTTTTCATACTCGTCTGGTTGTATGTTTTCATACTCGTCTGGTTGCATGTGTTCATACTCGCCTGGTTGCATGTGTTCATACTCGCCTGGTTGCATGTTTCAGACGGAGCGCCCCTCGGGCATCCTGCTGTACGCGGTGGGCTGGTCGCCCTACCACAACCACATCACGGCCACCCTGCACTCAGGCGCCCTCCGTGTCTCCGTGGCCTTCGGAGACGACGATCTCGACTTCCCGCTCGGCATTGGACTGGACGACAACAGGTGCGTTCATGTCTGTGCGTGTGACAGACAGACTTGTCTGAGTAGGTTATGCATTTCCTTGCATGCTTCGACTACCGCCAGAACTGAATCCGCCGTTCCGATTTCTGTCTTCCCAAACGCTTTATAACATTTGTCTTCCCGGATTCTCTTGCAGCTTAAAATGTGTGTGATGAACACTTCAGTGAGTCGGACTTTCGACGCTTGACTGGGTAGACTGAACTTCGCCCTGATATGACCTTTGCTGTTGATTGAGTATTGAATACTAGGAATCTAGCGGTCCATATGGCATGTCTCTACACAAGCATGCATGGCTTGTCTTCCCACATGCTTGCATGTCTCTCTTGCTAGCCTTCAAGCCTTTCTGGCCAAGGTGTTGCTACATGCTCCATACAACTGCCGTTGGCCTTTTAAAAAATGTTTTAATTCGCCTTGACTCGAGGCAACCCTGTGCGGTTGACAGGACTGTAAAATCCAGTGGCGTTTTACTTCCAAAACGACGATTGTTGCTACTCCTAATGGAAGAAGACTGACTGGGCGTAAGACACTAAATTAATACTTACTAGTGGAAGAAGAAGAACAACTGGGGCCCGCCTTTCCTTTAGAGGCCAGCGGTGGCTGCTCGGAATGCGCTGTTGCTGTTTGAATCTCGGTTGAGTTTTAGGACGACTGTCTACGTGAGTGACGTATTATGCCAGAAAATAAAGGCAACATCGACTTTGTGTGTGTATGTGTGTGTGTGTTGTTGTTGTTGTTGTTGCTGGGGGGGGGGGGGGGGTCTTTTCTTTTTCTGTGTCTGCCACTTTGTGGAAGTTAGACCTACGGTCTTGATTAGTTGATTTATTCCGCTTCGTTTTCCCAGTACCTGTGAAGCACAATTAAGGCTCTCAGTCTCTGCAGTTCTCCCTCTGCTGCGGTCTCGGACTGACCGTTTCGCTTCTCCGCCAAGGACCCGCAGGTGGTTTTGAGCTCCGTATCCAGAGTCAGTGTCCTCCGCCAGGTCGTGACTAGCTGTAATCAGTCTGGGGTTTGGGGGCGTTAGTCATTCTGCAGCTCTGAAATCGGTGTTTGATGACCTACTTCCTCCTTTGTGGTTTTCAGTCTGTGTGTGGGACAGAGGGGGGCCGGGATGAGGAGAACGCACACCTGTGTGTGTGTGTGTGTGTGTGTGTGTGTGTGTGTGTGTGTGTGTGTGTGTGTGTGTGTGTGTGTGTGTGTGTGTGTGTGTTCGTGTGTTTATACCCCAAGACCAGTCAGTTTAGCATTGCCTTCTTTCATCAGAGCGCTATTTCATTGAACCTGCGGCATCAGTCATCATCGTTTAGTGATTGTATGTGTTTGCGTTGCCGTATTCTTCACCTGGGCTGACACTCGAAGCCGGCGCTTAGCGAGCCAGGCTCAAGAATTCGCTCCTCTTTTCAGAGCAGAAACTGTCTTCGATTGATTTATGTGGTGAGTACAACCACCCCCCCACCCCTCCCCCCGCCCCCAATTTCAGGTGGATCTTTCAACCTTTCTGGTTGGGCGAGTTTTGCACCAGCATCTGTTTCACAATAAACGCCTGGAGGAATACTGACCAGTTTGTTGGTTTTATTTTAACGCTGAATGCGAATATTGACTATGCACAGCTGGGGATTTGTGTTGCTGTTGGTGGTGTTGGCGGTGGTGTTTTAGCGTTCTCCAGTTAAACACTCCGGGGGTCACCAGGTATTATTTGCAGTTGTACAGTGACAAATGCATTCCGTAGGGTGAGAGGATTGGCCGTTCCTTATTACCCCGCTGCATGGTTAGCCACATGCCGTCTTCGGAGGAGCTTTGTGTTAAGGGTAGGAAACACTGATAATAAACGTATTATAGACACAGTTCTTATACCTTTGCCGCGAAACAGCGCGTAGGTGACTTGCCAGTGTCATTTGACGTAGTGATTTTGGTTGTTGTTGTTTTTTGTTTTTGTTTTGTTGTTGTTGTTGTTGTTGTTGGGGGGGGGAGGGACGGGGAGGGGGTGGGGGTGGGAGTTACTGTTGAAGTTCCAAACTGTTTCCTTCGTTGGTTTTATCAAGGTCGGACGTTTCCTATTTCAATATGTTTCCCTGATAGCTACCTGTGGTGTGTGTGTGTGTATGTGTGTGTGTGTGTGTGTGTGTGTGTGTGTGTGTGTGTGTGTGTGTGTGTGTGTGTGTGTGTGTGTGTGTGTGTGTTTGTGTGTGTGTGTGTACGTCCGTCTGTCTGTCTGTCTGTCTGTTTGTCTGTCAGTGTGTTTCGAGCTGCACGGTTTGCCTACTTGAAAGCATTTAGAAATGCGCGAACAGTGACGGTGCATGTATTAGACTGTAACTCTCCGGGATGCTGCCGCTTTCGTTGAGCGCCGCTTTAACTGCCACTGAAGACGTCCAGCACAGCGCGTGCCCCATCGGGTGTTGCAACGTTGTCCTCACTGTAACATACGTCTCTGTCCTACTGACTCTCTTCCACGCGCCCCACTATATACGGTGTTGCAGCGTTGTCCTCACTGTGACATACCTCTCTGTCCTACTGACTCTTCCACGTGCCTCATCAGGTGTTGCAGCGTTGTCCTCACTGTGACATACCTCTCTGTCCTACTGACTCTTCTACGCGCTTCATTAAGTGTTGCAGTGTTATCCTCACTGTGACATACCTCTCTGTCCTACTGACTCTCTTCTACATGCCTCATCAGGTGTTGCAGCGTTGTCCTCACTGTGACATACCTCTCTGTCCTACTGACTCTTCCACGCGCCCCATACGGTGTTGCAGCGTTGTCCTCACTGTGACATACCTCTCTGTCTACTGACTCTCTTCCACATGCCTCATTAGGTGTTGCAGCATTATCCTCACTGTGACATACCTCTCTGTCCTACTGACTCTCTTCCGCGTGCTCGAGGCATCAGACACAGGGGCATGAAATAAATGTTGATCATTATTCAGAAGTATTCACAGAGTAAACTAAACACGATTCCTGTCAGTATGGCTGTGCACGATGCTACGGATGATTGTCCCTCGTTCAAAAATGATTCACTGGCGATGGACATAAATATGGCGCTTTTGACGATAATCTACAGGTAGCTATACAGGTTTAAAGTATGAAAGTGGAGAAGGAGCAGGGGCATAATGCAGACCACAAAGGTGGGACAAAAATCACTCAAGTTGTGGACAACAATCCTGTGCCTATTGATTACAGGTTCCAGACGTCCAACACAATTAACAGGTGGCGCTTTGGGCGGATTTCATGCTATGGAAGAACTATGCCCATCAGCGTAGCGTTAACTGTAATCAGCATTGGTGTGTGTATTATTGCTGCTCAGTGCTTCTTCTGCTTATGATAATAATGACGGTTATCATCATAGCCATTATTTTTGTTGTCTTCTCCGACATCGTTCCCTCTATCATCATCGTTGTCGTTGTTTCTGGTTAACCTCAGAGAATGCTGCTCGCAGATGGACAGAGATACCAATACCGATAATGGTTCTAAAGTTGTCTGACTGATGTGCAACGGTGATACCATCAAACAAGCTTGGTAACAGCACGATGGGTGTTTGCCGTCTGAGCCTTTCGGCTCTTGCTCCGTATGTCCACAATGAGTGTTTGCTCTGTGACTGTCGGACGCGAACATCAGCGGGGCAAAATGTTGACTCGGGTGTTGCTGTTATTCCATCGCCTACTTGCTAGCGGGACAGCTTGTATCAAAAGCAGACCTACGTCAGTGAGCCTTCTGATATTCACCCTTGATGTGCGGAAGACTTGCTTTAGTCTGTCGGGTGCGTTAACACATGTAAGGGTGTAGGACGGGGTTGTTAAAGGGGGACCGCCGAAGCGAAGAAGCAGCGCAGGGTCGTTTCGCGTACACATGAAGTGATTCGCTCGTTTCGCCTACACAGGAAATGATTCGCTCGTTTCGCCTACACATGAAGTGATTCGCTAGTTTTGCCTACACATTATATGATTCGCTCTTTTCGCCTACACATGAAGTGATTCGCTCGTTTCGCCTACACATGAAGTGATTCGCTCGTTTCGCCTACACACGAAATGAATCGCCGGCCCGTTTCTCCTACACATGAAATGATTCGTTCGTTTTGCCTACACATGAAATGATTCGCCCGGTTCGCCTACACATGAAGTGATTCGCCCGTTTCGCCTACACATGAAGTGATTCGCCCGTTTCGCCTACACATGAAATGATTCGTTCGTTTCGCATACACAGGAGATAAGATTCGCTCGTTTCGCCTACACCTAAAATGATTCGTTCGTTTCGCCTACACAGGAAATAAGATTCTCTCGTTTCACCTACATAGGAAATAATGTTCGGTCGTTTCGCCCACATGACACTGGCGATGAACATAAATATGGCGCTTTTGACGAGAATATTGTGAGAGCTGTGATTTTCTCTTGTTATATTTGATTAAATAGATATCCCAGTATGAGCTGATCTTCTTATTTGCTTTTAACAAACTGCATCTCTGTCTGTCTGTGTGTCTGTCTGTGTGTGTGTGTGTGTGTGTGTGTGTCTGTCTGTCTGTCTGTCTGTCTGTCTGTCTCTCTCTCTCTCTCTCTCTCTCTCTCTCTCTCTCTCTCTCTCTCTCTCTCTCTCTCTCTCTCTCTCTCTCTCTCTCTCTCTCTCTCTCTCAGGCCAGGAACAATTGGCGTGGATGGTGGACGCAGAAAAGATCAAAATGTAGGCGAGAGGAACGTAGGAGACCAGTGCAGCACCCGTTCGAACCATTTTCGTGGCGTGTAGGCATTTTTAAATATATTTTTTTAAATAAAAAATTAAGAAGAAGGAAAAGAAGGAAAAAAAGAAGAAGAAAAGAAGACGAAGAAAAGAAGAAGAAAAGAAGAAGAAGAAGAAGAAGAAGCAGAAGAAGAAACCACTGGCAGAATCGGAGGCTTATAGTTATACACCGAGCTTTCCAGCCCGGGGAATTGCCGTGGTCCTGTCACGGATTTAGGAGAGTAGCCTGGAGTTATCCCGCCCGCCTTCGGGAGTCGGGAAAAGCTTGCTCTTATGCAGGACGTGCTCTTTTTTTCTGGCGAACGTTGTGGGGAGGGAGAGAGAGAGAGAGAGAGAGAGAGAGAGAGAGAGAGAGTGCTTTGGGGTGTAGGCTAAAAGTGCATCAGTTTTGATTAGATTCTGGAAATGGTGGCCGCCAGGTTAACTGAGGTGGTTCAAGCAATCTATTCGCACGCGTGCGCGCGCGCGCGCACACACACACACACACACACACACACGCACGCACACGCACACGCATGTACACACACGCGCGATCCCGCGCGTACACACTCAGATACCCTCTATCTCTTTCACACACACACACACACACACACACACACACACACACACACACACACACACACACACACACACACACACACACACACAAGCAAGACACAAACTTGTATGCACAGACAGGTAGTTAATCTCATGCATATCTATCTTCGTTTTATGCCAGTATTACATTCGGTCACCTTCATCTTTGCACGCAGGCAAGCTAGCAGACTGCCACGGCCAGGCGTGGCAGACGCCCGCCCGTGTCGTTCCGGTTTGATTAAAAACAAGAACCGTACTCTCATAACAATGGGCAGTGTATTGATCAACTGATTGCTCCCCATGGTGCGTGTGGTTGGCTGCAGATAAACCTTGTTACACTGGCGTGCCAGCCGCTAAAAGCACAGACTTCGAATTTGCACATGGTGTATATGCCGTTCGCTGAGTGCATGACCTGGTCAGGACATTAGCTGTCGCCTTGTCAGGCTTTGACGGTGTCCAGCTAGTTTCTGGGTTCTGACCCCAAGGCGCGAAAAGTGGTCAGTCGATGTCGATGTTAACTTTGATCACTCTCGCTGGTACCCAGAGAGATTGGTCAGTGATTAACAGTGCATCAACCTCGATACTGACCACTCCCCAAGTGACTCGCATTGTATATGGGTACATATGTATACACGTGACGATCCTATATTATGGGTGTTTCCATTGAAGTTACGGGCAGGTGAGTGGGACCCCGGCCCATGTAGGCATTCCCTTTTCTTAAAGTGTTCATCAATACGGTGTTTCCGAATCTTGCCGGTCTATAGGCTGAGATGTATCTGCACTCTCAGTAAAGGCTAATACAGGAGAGGATGGCGTGGGGGTCTTCTTCGATCAGGTGTCTTCTGCACTGGAGCAAACTAATAATCGTAATTAAGAAGGGTGGGGGTTGGGGGAGGGTATTTCTGTGTCTGTCAGTGTGTGTGTGTGTGTGTGTGTGTGTGTGTGTGTGTGTGTGTGTGTGTGTGTGTGTGTGTGTTACTCTGTGTGTCTACTGGGGCATATAAGAGTGTGTGTGCGCGGTGGCGGAGAAGGGGTGGGGGGGTGGGGGGGGGTACTCACGAGAAGAAGAAGAAAAAAGAGAAGAAAAAAAAAGGAAAAAAAAAAAAAAAATAGTCGAAGAGAGCAGAGTCGGACAGTGTGGTCGCCGAGAGATGAAGTGCTGATAAAGGCTGGAGCCGAGCTGTTGCGAAACCGGCGACAGGGAAGATGTACAAGAGCCGCCGGAAGCCATGTGGCTTCTCCTGGCAACGGCATTGTTCTTTGCGATTGATTCGGCAATCGCAACGCGGCCGGCGGTATGGGTCGGAATTATTCGTTGTTTTAGGTTGATTATTGATTATGGATTTTAGGGCTAAAACCATACAGCTAATAATAACTGATTAAATTGGTCCCAGCGAGTCACTCATAACGCACTTGTGTCGACACAGAGCGGCAGGTGCGATTTTTGCAGCTTGGCAATCTGCCATCATCAGTATTATGTAACTTAAGTTGTGGGGCTGCCGCTATGTCAGTCGGTCACAACAGATGCTGTGCCTTCCGCGGCTGGTGTTATGTTTCGTATAGTCTTTACCGAGTCCCCCGCTTACTTGATATGATACGCCTTTTTTCATACAAAAGATCATAGACTGTCTGGTGTACCCACTGAGGCGGTGGTCGTCACATTCAGCCGGGTCCAAACTGCCATTTCAGCGCGAACAGGCGCATGCAGCCACTCAGTGAGAGAACTTTCTGCCTTCAGATCCGCCAAGTTGCGGCGTTTAAATTCAGTGGGGGTTGTCCTTCATAGTGATCATCCGTGGTCTCTTATGCGCGATGTTGTCATCAGACCCAGTGCAGCGATGTTGTCATCAGACCCAGTGCAGTCTGCAGATTCCCCCCCCCCCCTCCCCCGTCCCCGCGCGCGAGAATTGTGATTTAAAAAAAGGCACATCAGTCAACTTCTCAAGAACCAGAAAACCGCTAAGTTACGGTCTCCAGTGAAACGGCATCAGTTCTGCGCTGGCCTATGGCCGCAGACGCCGAAACTCACAGCCGGCAAAGATTATCACATGTATTTCAGTATAATCTTTGCTTACTACCCAAGGACTTATGTAAATCCCAAGGACTTATCTATCTATATATGATGATGATGAGTTGATGCTTAATGTCCTCAGATGTCATTTGACATATTAGGGACAAGTTGTGACCAATGCCGAAGCACGGTTCAATAAAAGCCACATACGTAAGGTGTATGCGTGTTTAGCTGTAACCTGCCACCTGCACTTTTGGCAGAATGACCGGGATTTTTTACGTGCTACTGTGGTAACACGGGGGTGGAACGGATACCGAAATAAGAGTCAGCACAGAAAGTCGACCCTGGAGAAGAAAATACTCCCGCCGTTCCAGCAGGGATTCGAACCCGCGACCTTTCAATCACGAGTCCACTGAGCTATCCCCGCCCCCTTGAAAGTAGTATATATATATAGGCTGTAGCGGGCCCATGGAGTTTCTCGTTGCGTGACAGTCTTTGCTTACATCAAGTTGAGGGAACTAACCCGCGAAGAAGGTATTTCCATTCGCAGGCTTCCTGTGATTATTCCATTCAATATTTATGCAACAGAAGTGCACTTTTTTGTTCTTTCTTTCTTTCGTAGAATTTGAGCTTCTCACTCTCAGAGTGCAGACACGTGTTAGTTTGCCGCTCTTTACCAATGAAGAGAAGAAACAGGTTGGCTCGTCACATGACAGATACTTCTGCTACACTATAACATCAAAGACAGACTTACCATCTTTGCTACCAGACACAAAATAGCAGCGCACTTGCCATTTTGGTTCTACCAGTAGGTTGTGTGCCCGTATGTTGACATATGCGGCTGGACTAGATCTAAGACGGCAAGCCGCGCTGCCGACAGGCTGATCATTGCTTCATGTTTGCTCATTCCTGGCCCTCAGAGGGTCCAGTCTGTGGTAGGTCCAGTTGCACAGGATTTGGTTGTTGTGTTTTGACAGTCCTTCTTTTAGTAAGGCCAGTGTCTGCCAGTTCAGCTTGAACCACAGCATCGACATCAGTCGGTGCTTCCTTTTCCGTTCACACACACACATGCACGCACGCACGCACGTGTCACACGCGCGCGCGCGCGCACACACACACACACACATACACACACACACACACACACACACACACACACACACACACACACACACACACACACACACACACATCACCACCACCACCACCACAGTTGTTTCTCACTCTTACTGATTTTTTTCATTTCTTTTTCAGTCACTCACTCACTGTCTCATTAGTCTTTTCATATGTATTATTATTATTGATGCTGTATTTTGTCTATATATCCTTCTTATATTTCACAGTGAATGTCTTGGTTATTAGTAGTACTGTAGCAACGGCAGATATGTGAGTCAGCCTTTGTGCAAATATCTTCCCCATTGAGAAATAAAGTTTAATCAATCAATAAAAAATAATATATAAAAAAATAATAAAAACAAGGCATACCACAACACACACACACACACACACACACACACACACACACACACACACACACACACACACACACACACACACACACACAGATGCACAAACACATGTCAGAGCTTTGGTTCAGCAAGATGCCAATGTACATATAGTTGTTTTATGGTTGTGATTTTCTTTGTCTTTGCAACTGACATACTGATCAGTATCAGTGCCTTTGAGACAAATTGTTGCCTGACTGACTTTGGTGATTTGAATTGGTTTCAGATGGCACAACCTGACCATAGAGCACAGTGGCCGGCAGGTATCTGTATACTTGGATGGAGACGTGACAAGCAGGACAGTGAAAAACACGGACTTCTTCCTCAGTTTGGATCCCTTGGCTTACATTGGAGGCGGAGATAACTTTGTCATCACACGAGGTATTTTAATATTTGTAGGTGTGACTGTGTATCACTGTCACTGTGCGTTCGTGTGTGTGTGTGTGTAATGTTTAGCTGTGATCAGCAGGTAGATAGCACAACCCACACACTTACTATTGGTAAGTGCCAGTGTGGTACTGGTCCCTATAAAAAATCCCAGAAAGCAAATCTACAGTACATTGACATCAATGATCAAGGTAGTCATCATTAGGAAATAATGGCCTAAGACAGAGTCCTCTCTCTCTCTCTCTCTCTCTCTCTCTCTCTCTCTCTCTCTCTCTCTCTCTCTCTCTCTCTCTCTCTCTCTCTCTCTCTCTCCACTACCCTCGTAAAATAAAGTTTATTCATTCATTCATTCATTCATTCATTCATTCATTCTCTCTCTCTCTCTCTCTCTCTCTCTCTCTCGCTCTCTCTCTGTTATGCACAAGAATATGTCCCCGGCCCCCTTATCACCCACCTCCCTCTTTGACATGGGCAGATGGCTTAGTTCAGTGAACCATTCATTCATTCTCTGTCTGTCTGTCTCTCTCTCTCTGTGCCTCTCTGTCTGTCTGTCTGTCTGTCTCTCTCTCTCTCTCGCTCTGTACATTTTTTAACAGTGTATCATGAAAATAGTGTACGTTTTTGGTGTGGACGTTGTAAAGCACACTGTATTCAGGGGGGAGGGGGCGGGGGGTTAAAAAAGTGCTTCATTCTTTTTCTCTGCTTCTTCTTCCTCTTTTCATTTTCAGTGTTGACATATGAAATCTAAAATTGTAAAGGCAACACTCATAGTGGGTGAACAAAGCTGTTCCTAAAAGGAAGTAGCACAGGAAGATTTTGATGTGCTAAGCCGTAGCAGCCCTGATAAGATGCTTACAGAGAAGATGGCTCAGAACTCCTGCAAAGTTGAAAGAAACTGGGTCACCAGAGTCCTGCTAATGACAGTCTGCCACTGGCAGAACTTCATTGTGCTATTTAATGCTCCATCGACCCAGTCGCCAGTGTGTTACTGTCTGTGGTGTCACGTTGTCCCAGTCAAATGGATTTGTCTTCCTCAAGAAAGAGAGAGAGGGCCGTGATACAATGCCACTTCCATCATGCTTTATTTGCACATATATATAATTCTGAGCAGTGTCAGTTTCCTAAGGAGAACCATTAGCTGAGTTGTTCAACTTCATTTCCAAGTTGTTCTTGAAAGAAAAAGAAAAAAACTGGTGGGTTTGTCCTTGGTTGATGGAAAAATGATGTTCAGCCACTTATGGATTCCTGAGGACTGCTGTGCATGTACTTTTGAAATGTCTTCCTGGAGGAAAAATATTCAACGCTAATGTTCCAGTCATGTTTGTGGGGCCCTGTAAATCTGGGACGCTGTCAGCTGAATTGGAGTTCCACACATTTAAAGATATGTATGGGTGTGCAGTTTGATAGTGGCTGTGTTATGAATATGACTAAGCATTATCCACTTGTGGTGATGAGATGCTTGTGGTTCTGGACCGAATGCCATCTTGTTTTCTGAAACGCTTGTAGTCTTAGCTTTATACATTTGTTATGCCTCTCCTGCAAATGTTTTCACTTCACCAACAAAATGAGCATTTTGCAGATTAGTTATCTGCAGTGTGTGAGTGTGTGTGTGTGTGCATGCGTGCATGTGTGCATGCGTGTGTGCATGTGTGCAAGCGTGTGTGTATGTGTGTGTGTGTGAGTGTTTGTGTGTTTGGCTGGCTGGACAAGCTTGGCACTGGGACCAGACACTGTTAGGGCAGCAAGGCAGAAATGGCCATCAGAAACAGATGTGTCAAGGAGATGAATGTCATGTCCAGCATTAGAGTTACCACAGGGAATGCTAATGCCATTGGTGGGTCAGACAGGCCAGCTCTTCTTTCTTCTTCAGGTCACAACAGTGCACCATAGCTGCATCTCATAATGCCATGCAGCCTGCCAGATAGTGTTACAGTGGTTTAGAGTCCACCAATACTTGTTTCTGTGAATTGTGTACCCAGTGTAATATGGGTTTATAGGGGAACTGCAACAAAGAAGCATCACAAGCCCCGTTAATGACTAGAATACAAAACAACAACAAAAGAGAAGAAGATATATATATTATATAATATATGAAAGAATTTATAAGCACTTAGGACTATTACAGGTTAGACACACTAAGTACCCATTAATATTTTTATTATTCCACAAGCTGTGTTTTCCGCCACTGCAGTACTTCCAAGGCCTTGGACATGAAACTAAAGTACCAAAACTGCCTTGTAGAAAACCGGGAGACAATTTCTCTCTCTCCTCTGGGGAAAAATTAAGGGATGAGTGATAAGAACAGCAAGATGGCAGCAGGGAACCAATGTCCACTGAGGCTGGCAGAGAGATGGCTAATCAATTGTAGAGTCAGAAGCTCCCACAAGTGGCTGTGGGGGTGGTAATGGGCAGTTCTGGATGGGCTGACAATGAGTAAGCCGGAGTGGGCTTTAAGCATGACTGGAATGGTCAGTCATTTTGATGCAGGCAGTATTTTTGTAGTCTTTGGGCAGTTTTGGATGGCCTCACAATGAGTAAGCTGCAGTGGGCACTATATAAACATGACTGAATGCTCAGTCATTTTGATGCAGACAGTGTTTTTGTAGTCTTTGGGCAGTTTTGGATGGGCTCACAATGAGTAAGCTGCAATGGGCACTAAACATCAATGGTCGGTCATTTTGATGCAGGCAATGTTTTTGTCTTTGGTATTGTGCCCATGGGTATTTCTCTGTTCTGGTTTTCTTTTTTCTGCACAGTACTAATTAGTTCACAGTTAACACCATGTCACAGAAACTAAATAAAGTAATATGAGAAGAAGGGAAGAAAGACCTCTCAAGTAAGACTGAAACCTCCTCACCCCCTTCTTCTCCCATGCCATACATATTTATATCTGTTAAAAAAAACATAGGAGAGAGAAAGTAAGTGACAACAACAAAAATGCATAATAGTTTGAAACCAAGAAGTATGTTTAGTATGGAGATTTGACAACATGAAAGTAAGCTCTTTAGACACAAAATGGTTATTGTTCCCTAATGTTTTTTGCATGGCCCATCACATTGTATTTTCTGTCCTACCTTCCTGATGGCAGCCGGAACAAAGTATCAGTTTGTGGGGATAATTTTCCATTGATTAGCTTCTTGCGCAAATCTTGTTCCTGAGTTACTGATGTGGAGATTTCTGTTTCCTGGCAACCCACTTTTGGGGATCAGTAAAATCAATATATTTTAGTTTTTATGTTTCTGCTGTTGGTAGAGATGGTGTTTGATATTTTACTTTGGTGCAGTGGCCATGTGAATGTGAGAGAGTGTGAGTGCATGTGCACATGCGCCAGACCCCAAAAAGAAAGCGCCCATTAGTGGCCGTCTTTGTACTGCATTGATTTGCGTGGAAATTGGGACATTACCCAGAACGTTCCTGGGGAATCTGATAATGGCTGACCATTTTATGGCTGAGATGCCAGCAGATATTGCTTTTTGCTTTACAACCCTTCACTGTTTGCATGGCTTTATCAGGTTTTCATGTTAGTTAGGCCAGACTTTTCCTGTTGGAGAACCTCAGTCTACTATTATGGCAAGAATAGGCTGTAAAGTGTGTTGCAGCTGGTACTCCTTCAGTTGTATCTGATATGATAGAAAGGTTATTATTATTGGTTACTTTATTATTGATCACTTTTATATAGTGCTATTTTCCTCTCTCAAATGGACGCACTGTTTTTAGTGCATGTTGGGTTATTTCAGTGTTTCCATAATCCACTGAACTCAGACATGGACCACAGGATCCTTTTTGAAATGCCTAATGATGTGATCCTTCATATATACACACATGGGGGATCTTGGGTTATAGTCTCATCTGAAGTGATTCTGTAGAGCCTGCCCAGAATTTGACTGGAGAAATTGTGGGGTGGGTGGAAAGTCTAGCACATAATGTCGCCCATCAGTATGGTGCCCATGTTCAATCATGCTTCTTCTTTTTTGAGAACAAGCACTTTTGCTCAGTGCTATCAGAGCTGATCAGGTTAAGCAATGTGTATGTGAAAACTGTAGCAGCACCACCCGTGGATGTGTATGCAGTATCTGTTGGTGGTGCAATGATTGTATCTGAGGTAATGGTAACAGAACAGTGGAACCCAGATATTTGAGGTAACAGTAACGGACCAGTGGAACCCCAATATCTGAGGTAACAGTAACAGAACAGTAGAACCCTGATATCTGAGGTAATCGTAACAGAACAGTGGAACCCTGATATCTGAGGTAACAGTAACAGACCAGTGGAACCCTGATATCTGAGGTAACAGTAACAGACCAGCAGAACCCTGATATCTGAGGTAACAGTAACAGACCAGTGGAACCCCGATATCTGAGGTAACAGTTACAGAACAGTCGAACCCAGATATCTGAGGTAACAGTAACAGAACAGTGGAACCCTGATATTTGAGGTAATAGTAACAGACCAGTGGAACCCTGATATCTAAGGTAACAGTAACAGAACAGTGGAACCCTGATATTTGAGATAACAGTAACAGACCAGTGGATCCCCAGTATCAGGGGTAACAGTAACAGAAGAGTGGAACCTGATATCTGAGGTAATCATAACAGAACAGTGGAACCCTGACATTTGAGGTAATAGTATCAGAACAGCAGAACCCTGATATTTGAGGTAACAGAACAGTTCAACCCCGATGAAAGACCACCATGATGAGAGACCACCCAGTTTTTAAGACCACCTTTTATAAACCTTCCATTCATAATTTCCATGTATATTCAGGAACCCCTGAGCAAAGACTGCCCCTTGAGCTTTGCATTGGGCTGGGCTGCTTGCTCTGATTTGACTGTGGATTGAGATATCACAGGAGTGTGAATAATAAAAATGTTTTTGTTTTTTAACTTCTTCTTCCGTAGATCCCAACACGTAAAAGGTTCAAAAGAACGCGCTTTTTGGGGTGGGAGGGGTGGGGGGGGGGGTGGGGGGCGGTGAACACATTTCTCGAAGCACTGGACAAATGTGTGTGTGTGTGTGTGCACGCGCGCACGCACGCGCATGCGTGCGTGTGTGTGTGGTTAGTGTTATTGTAAAGCGCCCTGTGCTGCCACCTAGTGTGGTAGATGGGCGCTCTAGAAATCCTCTTTATTATTATTATTATTAAGACAAAAATAGATAAGTGGTTTAGTTTTCTATCTCATTTTTCATAAACAAATTCACTTTAACTTTTTTTTAAGTGTCGTTTTGTAGCTTGATAAAGGGGATTACCCCAGAAATTTACAGGTTGTGTTTTGTCCTAATAAGCAGGGTTCTTTTGAACCTTTTATGTCTTTGGATCTTGTTTTAGGTTGCTAGCAGTCATTCTTTTCTTCTTCCGTAGAGTGACCTCCTTCATCATACTGAAGATTATGTCACTGTTACACAGCGTTAGGGGTTGCACAGCAGTAAAAAACAAAATAAATACAAAACTCTTACAAACAAACCTACACTGAGTTTTTAGTGCCCACCGGCATTTCATATCTTGGACTTATAACAGTATGTGTTTGTTCATCCAAATATGACCTTGTGTGGTTGACAGGGCTACTTGTGTAATATTCCATCTAAAATGTACATGTACTGTTTGCAGCTGTCTTTATCCTTCAGTGACTAACAATTTGAATGTACAAGTGAATGGACATTTACCCAAGAGGTAAAAGGTTAGGGGTGTGGGGAGGTAGGATATATATAAAAAATAAATACCTGACACGACTGTTATGGAAATTGGTGTCATTGTGACAGATGTAAAATTTACAGCCCATAATAGATGTTAAGCCCTCATTAATAAACATTGGTGGTAATTCCATTCGATCATAACCAGCTAAGCTACAATTTTTTCCAACTCCACTATTATATACTCTGACAAAAGAATGTGCGGATGACAAGCACATGTTGTAAACAAAATTTATTTAGGTCTCCAAATGCTTTTTCAGTGATAATCTGTACAGTTGTGTTAGAATCCAACACTGCAACAGGTGTAGCATTTGGCTACTTCATCACTTTGTCATTGTGTAGGTTTCTGAAATGGACATACCTTTTGTGAGTAGGCCTTATGACTATGTAGCTGTCTGGGACATCTCTTTTTATGCCTCTCATCTGCTGTTGAATTATTACTCCAGGTTATGTGAAATGGCAATAAGAAACATTCTGTACCACTATGACTCATGACATGTGTATATGTGGCAACACACATTACAGACACCACACCGATAAAGAAATTGGATGGCCTTAAGCTCATGGCCTGAGAATGGTTTGCTCAGTGTCATAAATCAGTGAAAGTAATCCCAAGCTATTTATTTTAAATGGGTTGTTGTTGGTTATAACAGGCTCTTAGCATGCCTGGAGTGTAATAGCTGAAAGCACTTAGAAATCCTTTTACATATGATCTATAAACATTTCAGTGACAAAGGTTCCAATGAACAGAGATGGTCACACACACTTACACCGGCGCACACATGCACACATGCATGCATATGCATATCTCCAGGCAATGGAACTGAAGAAATGTTTCTGCAAAAAGAGAAAGACTTTCAAGGGAGATTTGAAAGAACTGACAGAGGTAGTATGATCAACAGAAACAGAGAGTTTATTTGCTGCATGGTTGGAGCCTGCTGGCAACAGAGCACTGACCATTAGATTTTTCAGGGGGAGGGGGGGTCCTTCCCCCCCCCCCCCCCACTTTTTTTTCTTTCTTTTTTTTTTCTTTCTTTCTTTTCTCTCTTTTGTTTCTGTTTTGTAAAATTTCTGTTGAAAAATCCTTTTTTCCCCAGAAGTCTGATGAGCATGTAAATGTGGAAAGCTTTGTATGCTGCAAATCAGCATGTATCACCATCATCATGTGCAGATCTGATCATATTAGTGTCTTCCACAAGAAAACCCAAACTGATGTGCCCAGATTAGTAGTACACAGGATGGCGTTTATAAAAATCAGGTTTAGTATTGTGACCGACCTTTTCAGGATGCAGCATTTAAGCCAGCAACTTAGAAGCTGACCCACTGTGCTGCCTTGTGTCATTAGCATATGATAATGATATAAAAATTATTTTGCTGTCTGAAATTAAACATGGTCAACTTTTTGTTGCAGGCTTACCAGTGACCAGAAATTTTGTTGGCTGTATGAAGAATGTCTACTTCAACGACCACTCTGTGCTGTACAAGTTATCCAGTGGTAGTGATATTTGCAGGTCTGTCATGAGCTGGATTTTTACAACGTTCATTTGGATATTTACCATTCATAGATAGTGTTTGCACAGAGGTAGGCATACACCTCTGAAAAGACTATCTGTTGATGATAATAATAATAGTGGTAATTTCTGCAGCATAGTATCTCACTGACAAGGGTGAGCAAACCAAACTTCACAAAATCTTGTAAAAAATAAAAAATATATATACATAAACCTCAAAAATAATATAAAAACTTTATACAGTGTCCTCACACTACTCTGTCTCTGTCTCTGTCTGTCTCTGTCTGTCTCTCTGTCTCTCTGTCTCTCTCTCTCTCTCTCTCTCTCTCTCTCACACACACACACACACACACACACACACACACACACACACACACACACACACACACATGCACATACACACACACACACACACACACACACACACACACTAGCACGCATGCGCTATGCATGCACACACACTCACACACACACACACACACACACACACACACACACACACACACACACACACACACACACACACACACACACACACACACACACACACACACACACACACAGAGAGAAAGAATGCAATGGGGAAAGGGTCAAAGGAAAGAAGACAGCATTTGAAATCAGTTGTCCTGGTATTGTTTGTAGCCATGAGTTTTCAATGCAGCAGTAAGGGCATGACAAAAGTGAAAAATTCCATTGGAGCACAGTAAGAAAAATAGCATAAGAGAAATCCCAGTCAGACTGATGATTTCAGTACAACTGTCTGGCATGAACAGTCTCTTCATTGGGAGCCCTTGTATAGGTAAGTGTCAAGTGAGCTACAGCTCTCTACTTTAGAGAATCTTTGCATCAGGATCTGGCTTCAAGAGCCACCCAGTTGTGGGAGACATGTGTCTGAAAACTGATGATTGCAGTTTATCTGGTGTAATCAGAGAGCACATCATGCAAGACCTTCTTTTTAAACACTTGATGTTAAATCATAATATAAATATAATTGTTGCTGTACTTGAGAAGATTACAAATGCAAGGAAGGAATGCTGTCATCGGCTTTAACTGTCTGTTTTGGTTTCTGTCATTGGCTATGCTTGGGGTGGAGACAGGGTTAGTTGTTGGATCTTTTAAATGCCCAGTCAGGGCACAACAGAATTCATCAATGTCATATAAAAGTCTGATTCATCAATCATGGGAAGGCAGAATTACAAAGGCAAAATTTGTGGCAGCATGCAAAACATGCCAGGCAGATTCTGACCTACTCCAAGCATGAGACAGGTAACCTTTAATAACATAGATTCTCAACAGAAAAAAACTGAATTTCTGCATCCATGGTACCCTACTGTGAGAGGAGAGAGTGCAAAAAATAAAAAAATTACATCATAAATTTCATGCGCTGTCCAGATACCATGGAGGTGAGAGCCCCACATTTGGCTGCAGTCCTGTGCAAGACATCCCCATCTCGTTCCCCAACGCAGCATCCGTGTTGCACTGGAGTTTGGGCTCAAGGGACGAAAACCTGACTGTTGACTTTCAATTCCGAACTGTGCGTGAGGATGGCATCTTGTTTTATGTGGAACTGCTTTCCAGGAGAGATGGGGGCAGTCAGTGGGATATGGGCTGGATGGAGGTCAGTCTTTTGTGTGTATATGTGTGTGTGTGTGTGTGTATGTGTGTGTGTGTGTGTGTGTGTGTGTGTGTGTGTGTGTGCGTGCATGTGTTCATGCGTGCATGCGTGCATGTTCATTTTGTTGCATTTGTATTTTGTTTTCTTTGTCAAAAATAAGGATTTAGAAGAAGATTTTGTATATAATATTTTAAGGATTTTGTTGTCTGTTTTAGTTTTCTGAATACATGGACATTGTGAGTGTTGTTTCAGCGATGTTTTTATTTGTTTTCTCTCACCCAATTTTTGGCAGATATTTAATGGCATTACAAGTTTAGTTTCCATTTTTCTGCTTCTCTCTTTTTTTTTTCCTTCTTTTTTTTTGAGGGAGGGGAGGGCTGGGATGGTGGTGAATGGTGGTGAGAGGGATGGCTGCATTCTTCAGCTTTGCTGTCGGGCTATAGACTACAGGTATTTCTGTTGTACTTCATTCTGTACAGTTTGAACTTTTTTCTCATTCATTTACAGAACCAGTTTAGTGTGTGTGTGCGTGTGTGTGTGCGTGCATGCATGCGTGCGCACGTGTGCGCACGCACGCACTCACGTATATTTTTTCCTTCATTATTTATTGTATATTGTACTTTCTTTTGCTTATTTTGGGTGTGCATGACCAGGCGTGGATCATAAAAGGCCATCCAATGCTGATGTTCATCCCATCCAATCGCAATGGACAGTTCAGTGAAAACATCACACTTCCATCTGTAGTGAATGACAAGCAGTGGCACAGCATGCACATCGAGCTGAAACAGAGGTGAGAGAAACTGTCTAACTGTCAGTCTGCACACTTTTGACATAGCAGGATGTCTGGCACCATCAGAATTCATACTTACAGTGGAACCTGCCTAAGAAATCTCCCATAAGGGCCAATCTGCGAAGAAGGGGTCCCCCTTAGTCTCATGCTCAGACTGGTAATTTCAGTTGACAGGATTTGTAGATCACAGCAAATGCATGATTTTAATACAGACAAATGAGTGATATGCAGGACATACACATCAGCAGTGGTCAACAAGTTTACCCTAGATCAGTAAAAAAAAAATTTAAAGAGATAATGAGGCTTCAGGTTTCCAGCCATTAATATTAATGCAGGTCAGTGTGTTTATCTTTAGACTTGTTAGAAACTCACTTAATTTTGTTGTTGTTGCTTTTTAAGCAAAGAAGGAGAAGAAAAAAGCTCTGGACGAGCTTTAAACTGATTCTTCATTAATTTGACTGATTCATGTGTTTTCAGCCAAGCAAAACTGAGAGTTGATGCAGTATCCAGAAGTACACACCAGTATGGAAAGTCCCTCCTGCACAAGGGGCAAGTCATTTTGGGCTTCGGTCTGCGTGGATACAGGCGTAAGTACAGACCCATTAGGATAACGTGTTAGGATTTGTCATTTTGAAGTTGAAGCCCATCAAGTTTGTGTTTTGTCTTCACAGCATAAGGATTTGTAATTCAGAAGTTGAAGCCCATCAAGTATGTGTTTTGTCTTCACAGTGTAAGGATTTGTAATTCAGAAGTTGAAGCCCACCAGGTATGTGTTTTGTCTTCACAGCATAAGGATTTGTAATTCAGAAGTTGAAGCCCATCAAGTATGTGTTCTGTCTTCACATCATAAGGATTTGTAATTCAGAAGTTGAAGCCCATCAAGTATGTGTTTTGTTTGTAATTTTGAAGTTGAAGCCCATCAAGTATGTGTTTTGTCTTCACAGTGTAAGGATTTGTAATTCAGAAGTTGAAGCCCATCAAGTATGTGTTTTGTCTTCATGGCGTAAGGATTTGTAATTTAGGAGTGAAAGCCTGTCAAGTATGTTTTGTCTTCACGGTGTAAACGAATGAGATTCATGCCAGCATGGGAATGAGGTTTACTCATATTTGAAAGTGAACTCCTCAGGAGAGTGATCTGGGATTAAAACATATATGCTGAAAGTAACACTGACAATAACAGCAGAAACAATGGTAAGAAAAAGAACACACAGAAAATAAGGGTACAGCAACAGCCCACTTCAAGCATATTAAATTTTGTACTGTGGAATCCCCTGCTTAAGGCAAGCCAGAAATTGAAGTAAAGGTGGTCTTGAAGCAGAAGTGGTCCTTGGCAGGTGGTTCCTTTACATGGAAATATGATGGGAAAGGTTTCAGAAGAAAAAAACGTTGTCTTAAAAACTTGGTAGCCTAGCTGCTATAGAGCTGTCTTTCAGGAGAGGTTCTGCAGTACTTGATGTACTGACTTGACTGTACCTGGTGAACTATGCACCTTCTCACAGAGGAACTTTCTTTAATCAGTCATTGCTCAGGATTTGTATCATTTATGTTTTTTAATTGGGAAAACTGATGTGCCTTTTTCCAGTCCTGCAAAGTTTGGGAAAATGGCGTTTTGGGTCAGGATCTTGGAAAGTTGGGCAAATGTATGATAACATTCATCAGATGAGGGATTCAGAAAGAAAAACCAGGAGACGAAACGATGGATAAATGTGCAGATGGGCAATTCAGAAAGAAAATAGGTGGCCAAATGATGGATGCTAAAAGGAAAATACAGAATTAGTTCAACAACTTTAACAGTTTAAGACACTCCTGGACCTGCTTCAGATGGTTGTGTCAGCTGCTACATCAGCAAGTTACTGTCTTTCGAATTCTGCCAGCACTGTTTACACATTCTATCAGCCTTGAGCAGTCACTTGGTCTGCAAAGATGGACTTAAGTCTGGAAGACACTAGGAAATTTTCAAGTAAAAACTGTGTACAAACCCTGCACATCTGCCAGCTTTTTGTGTCATTATAGTGATGAGTGGGAGTGGTGAAATAATGGAGTCAGGTAGTATACTAAAGACTTGGACTGTTCTTCATCTGTTCAGATGCAGACGGGTATGTTGGATGCATGGAGCAGATTGTGATCCAGGGAAAGAAGCTGGACCCTATCTCTGTGGTGGAGTCCAGCTCAGCCATCGGCCTTAAGCTGGACGGCTGTTACCTGGTGGACTATTGTAGCATCAACAACATCTGCGAGCATGACAGCAGGTGTCTGTCAGACTGGGACGGTGTGCAGTGTGACTGTGAGGGGAAAAGCTATGAAGGGAAAGCCTGCCACTTCCGTGAGTTGGGCTCTGTAGTCTTCCTTGTCTGCCTGCCTGCCTGCCTCTCTCCCTGCACATATGTTTGTGTAAAGATGTGTTCTTTCTCTCTTAAAAAAGAAGACTGTTGGTTGAGTTTGTATTCTGATGACACACATTGCCTCCATCTTTTGTTTTTCATTCTGTGTGGATTATTTTCTTCTTTTTTCTTTTTTTCTTTTTCTTTTCTTCTTCTCACTGTAGTGTCCATTTGCTTTGAAGTTAGCAAACAAGCATGGTTCAGCTCTTTAATTTACATATGCATTCCAGTTTTCCTAAACACATGCTGATAGGCATTGGCTATGATAGTAATCAAAAGTATTGCAACGATTATGTCTACATCACCAGTTCATAAAAGAGGTCTATGCTCCTTACCAAGGGCACTTAGACCATTAGCAACACATACAGAAATAAGTCAGCTAATTCCTATGCATAAATTCATAGCAGCAGAATGAAACCAATCAACCTCAGGCTTCCCAGCACTAACCTGGTGGTGCTGTCTTTACAAGAAGTCGATGGCTGACCTAAGGTCAGGCCATGGTCGCTACACAATCACTCTTCCTTTTCCAAACACAGATCCATTTCTCTGATTGCTCGTGCAAACCACACCCTGAACATTGGTGCCTGTGGTTCATCTCCCCTTCCCTCTGCCCAGCTTTCTGTCCATTGATCAGCAGTGTCCAGTTACTGGTCAAGGCACCATTGTGGGCCTGCATGTCCGTGGACACTGAAGGGAAGATTGTTGTGGGTTTTGCGCCTGACCTCTATCAGTGAGGGGTCAGAGCCGGGGCAATGGATGGGTGTTAGCCATTGTCAGCAGTGGTCTGGGATGCTGACAGATCAGTCAATGAAGAGGCTGTTGAATATTTACAGACTCTGTAGTCATTCTCCCAGCCTGGTGTTCTTAACAGCAGACAATGTGTGGTTGTGCTTCTTCTTTTTTCTTCTTTTTTCGGGGGGTTGTTGTTTTCAAAATCATGTCTACACATTTTAGTACACTGGTAGATTTATGGACTGATAACTTCTATATTAATGGCAAAAACTAAGTTATTGGTTGGTTGATATTTGGTATTATAAGTTAGTTTTTAGTTCTGGTTTTTGTTGTTTTGGTTTTTGTTTTGTTTGGGGGGTTGGGTGGGGGGGCGGGGGGTTGTTAATTTGACAACTTCACTGACTTACAGAGTGGTCAGAATTAATGAATTGTCAGGTGGATGAATCATGATGGATGGATTGATTGACAGATGGATTAACAGGTTGGACAGGTGGACAGACAGATGAATGGATGCATGGTTTCAGCACAGCCATGGAATAACCCCTTTTCTTGTTACTCTTTGACTTGTTGACATGACGTAGCATCCCCAGGAGCCTCTCAAAGACTCATAGCTGATGAATTTTGTGTTCTGTGCAGCGCGATACCCAGCCACCTGTGATGCATACTACCAAGCAGGACACACAGAGTCAGGGGTCTACCTCATCGACGTTGACGGCCATGGAACCCAGGAGCCTACACATGTGGAGTGCGCCATGGGGTCCCAGCGAAATGGTCACCTGTATGGGGCCACTATGGTGGAACACAACTTTGCCATTGGCACACCTGTGCGAGGCAGTCTTCTGGAGGACAGGCGCTATGACCTGACTTACAGGTGAGGTTAGATAGGTTAGAGGGACTAAAGATTTGTTTTTGATGCCTCGTGGATTCTGCAGGTGGCTGAACAGGTTACACATGAGGTTACATAGATGAGGCAAGTTTGGGGTGAGAGAAGCTTAGGGGTTACATGTGAAATGAGATAGGTGAGGCAGGTTTCAGGAGAGACAGGTGAGAGAAGTCAGGTGGGTTACAGGTAAAGTTACACAGATGAGACAGGTTTCAGGTGTGACAGGGTAGGTGGATTAAGGTGATGTTAGACAGATGAGACAGGTTCAGGTGAGACAGGTCAGGTGGGTTACAGGTGAGGTTACACATATGAGAAATGTCAGGTGGGTGACAGGTGAGGTTAGATAGATGAGACATGTTTCAGGTGAGACAGGTCAGGTGAGTTACAGGTGAGCTTAGATAGATGGGACATGTTTCAGGTGAGATGAGGTTAGATAGGTCAGGCAGGTTTTAGGTGAGATGAGGTTGGATATGTGAGACAGGTTTCATGTGATATGAGATTAGATAGGTGAAACCTTTTTCAGATGACTCTGAGCCCATCACCCTGTGACTAACGGGGGTGGGTGCACAGAGAGAGGTAATGTCACCGTAACTGGGATTCATTTGAGCAACATCTCAGTCATGATTCCAGTAACGTGACCAATCAGCCACACCACCCTCCGAAAGACAACAAAAATGAAAATTATATAACTGAGCTGGCTTGGTTTCAGTTTCAGGAGGTATATATGTCTCTGTTATATTTTTATTCTAGAGTTAAGTCTCTGTTTCTTTGTTTCTTTCTGTTTTCAGGTGTTAAATCTGTGTTCCTATTCATCCAGGAGTTAAATCTCTGTTTCTTGTTTCTTTTCTTTTTCAGGTGTTAAATCTGTGTTTCTTTTTATCCAGGAGTTAAGACTGTGTTTCTTGTTTCTTTTCTTTTTCAGGTGTTAAATCTGTGTTTCTTTTTATCCAGGAGTTAAGTCTGTGTTTCTTGTTTCTTTTCTTTTCCAGGTGTTATATCTGTGTTCCATTTTTATCCATGAGTTAAATCTGAGTTTCATTTTTTTATTCAGGAAATTATCTGTTTTCTTTTTATTCAGGGAGATGAGTCGAGTTCAGCTGATGGCATTGGGGGAGAGGTCGGCATCATGTGAACAATACTTCAAATACACATGTCAGAACTCACCCATTTTGTAAGTTTTGTATCTCGTTTGTCAGTGTCTTTTATGTTGTTTTAAGCATGTGTGCACCAGTAGAAAGTTGGGTTATTGGGGCATTTTGAAGTGTGATTTTAGTGTCATATCTACTTGGTTTTGCATGCAGTACAACATTTCCATGGGACAAATCTGACATTTTCCAGCAAGCTCACGGTAAAATTCTTAATATCACTTTAACAAAAAACAGTTTAATAGGCTTTCTTTTTTTTATACCCCCATGAATTTTTTGCCATGGGATCACTTTCCACAAAATGGCTCCAAGCAGTAAAGTCTTGCAGAGTATATAGTTGCTGTAATTCACCTTTTTGTTCCATGTGTAGAACCAGTTCTTACCTGGCAACATGTTTCAACAGGCTGGGCAAGAAGACATGGTTCAAGTCAGCTGATGGTCAGGTGGTTGATTACCTGGGCATGGCCAAGTCAGGCTTCTGCACCTGTCCAGATTCTGATGATGGTACCTGTGATGGCAAGAGGTGCTACTGTGATCACAGTCAGTAGTATTTTATCTCTATCTTTGCTCTCTTTTTTTTTTTTCTCTCTTTTTTTTTTTTTTTTTTTTTTTTTCTTTTTTTTCTTTCTTTCTTTTTTGTTGTATTTGTGTTGCTTTTTATGACTTTATCTCTGATGATGATGTGGGACTTAATGTCCTCAGATTTCAGGCTGATATATTAGCAACAAACTTTAACTGTGCCTGTTACTTTATTCATTGCTGTCTGGGATATTTTTTGTTTCTGTGGTTTTTCTTAGTTTTAGTTTTCTTTGTAATTGACCTTGTTTCTCTGTTGATCAAATTTCATGGCACTGTATGTTTGTTGTTACATGTCATTTTTCTGATGGAAGGAAGGAGCTCTTAATTCCACAGTGGCACCCAATATAAACAGAACCTGCAGAATTTTTTACATTTCAGATGACATATAATTAGAAATGTTTTATTGCAGATGATGCGGAACCAACCCAGGACGAGGGTTACAGTCACAACAAGCAGCAGCTGCCCATCATGGAGCTGACCTTTTTGCAAAATCGCTCTTCTCCAGGGGTGGCCAACATGACACTCGGGCCGCTCACCTGTTGGGGAAATGGTAAGCTTCCACTGGTCCATCTGCTGAGGATGCATGCCTTGCATAGAGGAGCCTGTCTGATGATGCAGATTTGCTGTGAACAAAATGCTCCTTAAAACATAATTTTGACTGGCATGAAATTTTTTGCAAGTGTGAAAAAATGGGTGTGTTTCTGACTTTCCATGGCTAACATTTCATCATCAGCTTATTGTTTGAGACTGTGAGCCTAGTTCTTTAAAAACTTTGTACATTAATAACTTGCAGTATGCTTCCGCTTTCATACAAGTTTAGTGACCTTGATCTAATTTTGATATGACATTAGCATCAGAAATATGATGCTGTGCATTGTATTGTCTCAGTAAAGTTTAACGTAGTATGATTGTTATGTATGCAGATAACATAATGCACAAAATATTTGTCTTTGACAGTAGCCTGTTGTTAATGGAGATAATAGATGCATTTGGGGTATGCTTTTTAAGCAATGGGGTGTTGTTTTTGTTTGTTATCAACTGTAATGCACACATCTTCATATGCAGTTCTTGGGATTAACAAGCTAAATCCATGCACTTTTTAAAATTCCCACTGTAAGAAGCAAACAGAGAATGTCATTTATACTTTCTCCATTTGAAACAAATGAACACACAGCAAAAACATAAATGCACCATACATTAGTAAGACAGTAACATGATTCAAGATCCAGCATGGTCTTCTTAAGACAAAACTGAGTGATGGGCCCCAATTAGAGGCTACTGACATTGTCATTATTGGCATCTTATTGTCACTGGCCAGAATGTTGGTGTTGCCTCTGGCCTGTGCTGCCTGATGAAGGTTGACGCAGTGGATGTCAAAAATAAGCACACACACCGTTTACTTCAATACTAATGTACTCACATACTGGTTTGATTTTGGGTGTTGTAGACAAACAGCGGCTGGACAACCTGGTGACCCTGACCACAGAAGAGAGTCACCTGAGGCTTCACACCTGGAAAGGGGGTGACCTGGGTCTGCACTTCAAGACACACCATGACCACGCTCTGCTGCTTATGCAGACATCCAGTGACACAGAGTTTGGCAACAAGTTCACCGTCAAAATTGTTTCTGGTGAGGGAGAGCGCGTGAATTTGGGTCAGTTTGCTAGTTATGCAGACTCTCTGATTCAGTGAATGGCAGCACAATTACTCTGAACATTTTGTTTCTGGTGAGGGAGTGCATGATTTTGGTTCAGTT
>OY757545.1:18446764-18454264 GCA_963584105.1 Alviniconcha strummeri | reverse complement strand
TATCTTTGTTGAGGGTGGGTTTTTTGTTTTGCCCTGATATAACTGTCCTGGTTGATTGGGTGTAAAAAAACCAAGTTACTCTGCTTTCTTTTTTTCCTTCTTTATTTTAGTTTGTTTGGTTGTTGTTGTTGTTGTGCCTTCCATGATGATTTATTTTTACCAAGACCAAAATTTGCAAAACTCACTGATAAAAGGAAAAATATAACTCACTGAAAAGAGAACAAATGCAAAAGAAGCAAAATCACTTTCCGGAACATCATCTACTTTCCTTTCAAAAACTCTCTCTCTGTGTCTCTCTGTCTCTGTCTCTGTCTGTCTGTCTGTCTGTCTCTCTCTTTCTCTCTCTCTCTCTCTCTCTCTCTCTCTCTCTCTCTCTCTCTCTCTCTCTCTCTCTCTCTCTCTCTCTCTCTCTCTCTCCACATACACACACACACACACACACACTCCTTCTTATGCTCACTAAAAGTAATGATCACATTTTTATGTAGTTTGTATTTTACCTCTGACCACCAGACTGGGCCCATGGGCTGAACAAGGGCCTGCTTCAGGCGAGATGCACAGCATTGTCATCTTCAAAAACAATCAGAATTTGGTCTGTGAAACATAACGGTGTTTGTTTCCTCATTCGCAGAACCCTTAAACGATGGGCAGTGGAAGCAAGTGGTGGCACTGGAGTACTACAACCTGACCAAACTGATCTTGGAAGACCAGTCCAAAATCATTGAGTACAAGCGCATCAAGCTCAACACATACTCCCTGGACCCCTTCAAGGACAGCATTCAGCCAGAATCTGTATTCATCGCACGGAGTTACGAGGAGCCAACGCCGTTTGTTCGTCTCTTTGTGGGTGGGGTGGGGGAGGGTGGAACAGCCATCCCTTTCCTGAAGGGGTGTGTGCGTGGCATGCGTGTGGGCATCCACCACATCCACCTTCGTCTGGCAGCACAGGCCAGAGGCAACACCTCAGGTACGACTGACGTTAGAATTAGTATCTTGGGTCATGAGCTTGTGGTGGTTTGTGCAGTACTTTTATGCGCATCAGATTATGTGGGGTTTTCTTGTTCATTTTTTGAGGTGGGGAGGTGGGGGGAGTTTATTGTTTTTTCTGTAAAGTTGACTGGGGAGGTGGGGGTGGGGGGTTACCATTCCTGTAACTATAGGCATGTACATGATTCATTGTGTGTTCACAGATCTCACTGATGCATGTGACACTGGCTGCAATGAAGACACCTGTTTGAACAACGGATACTGCAACGAACACTGGCGCTATGGCAATTTTACCTGCGATTGCTCTGAGACTGACTTTGCTGGAAAAATCTGTGAAAAAGGTGAGACTGTTATACTGAGCTGAATAACCAAAACACAGAAATATGTGTGCGCACAGTCAGTTCAGCAGTGATGTGGTTGGTATATCATGCACAGTCAGTTCAGCAGTGATATGGTTGGTATATCATGCACAGTCAGTTCAGCAGTGATATGGTTGGTATATCATGCATGGTGGGGGAGGGGTGTTGGGGAGAGGTCATTGTTTTCAGGTAAATGTAAAAGTTTTGAAATAATAAAACCCTTAAGCCCGTTCTTAATTGGGCAAATGTTTGTTTGCGAACCTAGTTGGGAGTATTCAGCGAACCTAGTTGGTTCTTAATTGGGCGAACTTTTCTTCACGAACCTAGTTGGAAGTATTCGTCAAACTGCGACAAAGCTATGTTCGAGTTCTGAAAAGCTTCGCTCAGCATGTTCTGGGAACATTCGCCCTATTTGACTAACATTGCCTCTGATTGGCTGAGAGCAGAGCTCTCCTGTAGAGGAGGAAGAAATAAAAATACATGACATGACAAACGGATGACAGTGTCGCTAGATTCTTCACTCACTTCAGAGGGAATTTGTTAATTTATTGACTTGTGGGAGGCGCAGCCTTGTCTCGGTGACCCAGAATGAGATAGTAGTTAGTTGAATTACCCTGTGAGGGATGATTAAAGTATATTGACTTGACATGTCTTAAGTTTAGCCTACATTTTCGATCATGCTGTCTGCTGCAAGTTCGGGCCGAAGCTTGCATCTCATTACAAGCCAGTTGAGAACGAAGTAAAGTTTGTTGAACTGTCCGAACCATGTTCCGCGAACTAAAAGTTCAATTAAGAAACGAATCATAGTTCGTCAAACTGTCCGAAGTATGTGTGGCGAACAAACATTTGCCCAGTTAAGAACGGGCTTTACAATGAAATATTTTGGTTGCATTAACTTGGAAAATTGATTATTATAATATTGAGTGGCTGATCCATTGACTGCTTTTATGTAGCACTATTCCTTCTATTGATTGTTTTCATATAGCACTATTCCTTCTATTGATTGTTTTCATATAGCACTATTCCTTCCATTGATTGTTTTTATATAGAACTATTCCTTCTATTGAATGTTTTTATAGAGCACTATTCCTTCCATTGATTGTTTTTGTATAGAACTATTCCTTTTATTGATTGTTTTTATAGAGCACTATTCCTTCCACTGATTGTTGGAATGATTGTTTTTATATATAGTACTAGTCCTTCCATTGATTGTTGGAAGGATTGTTTTTATATATAGCACTATTCCTTCCATCGATTGTTGGAAGGATTGTTTTTATATATAGCACTATTTCTTCCATTGATTGTTTTTATATAGCGCTATTCCTTCCATTGATTGTTGGAAGGATTGTTTTATATATAGCACTATTCCTTCTATTGATTGTTTTTATATAGCACTATTCCTCCCATTGATTGTTGGAAGGATTGTCTATATATAGCACTATTCCTTCTGTTGATTGTTGGAAGGATTGTTTTTATATATAGCACTATTCCTTCCATTGACTGCTTTCATATAGCAATATTCCATCCTCTTGAGCAGAATCACTACACTCTAGTCACATTTGACTACTCAGTCAATTCAGTTCAATTCAAAAACTTTAATCATCCCACAAGGGGAAATTTTGTTGTCCATTTTACTGTCGCTTTACATAGCATTACAATATCTACAATATATGTACATCTCTCTATATATAGTCATACAGAGAGAAAGGGGTATAGGGAAGGGAAAGAGAGCTGCACATTCTGATTTGGGGAATTTATTTTACCATTTTTTTTATACTTTTATTTTGTGACTTTCTTGACCATAGCTGACCAGCTTAATAAATTAAATCCAGCTTTTACTCTCTGTATTATATACATTTGTAGTTATGTGTTGTTTGTGTCAGTCTGCTTCTCATTTATTTTTGCTATTTTCTGTTTGGCTTTTTCACAGAGGCCTCTGTGTTGCTGAAAGGGCAGTCAGTGCTGAAGCACACCTTTCGTTTACCCCTGTCTGCCCAGCGAAGTGTGACCGAAGAGTTCAGTCTTCACTTCAGAATAACAGGAACCGGGGCTGTGAATGAAAAGGGAGAGCACATGCACATGGCGTTGATATACATCAAAAGCACAGAGTGAGTTCAGTTGACCGCTTGCGACCCTTTGACAGGCAGATGAGCTTTCAGCCAGTCACTGCCTGCATGCAAACACACATCTTTAGACAATCCTGTGGGCTATCCAAGCACCAGTGTAATGTATACTTCTTCATCATTGACTCAGGCAGGAACTCCAGTAGCTTGGACATAATATTCTGCTGTCCGATTCTGGTGGGTCTGACAGAAAGCAGAAAGTGGTCATCCACCATCGTAGGCAGTGGCCAGTGCCGTGGCACAGTGAAGGTGTCCAGTGCAGAATTTTGTGAACATGTGTCTGAGTGTAAAAAACATTCTTCTTCACAAAATGGGTACCAGCAGTATGTATACTTTAAAAGAATAGCGGGCCATTACTTGAAATGACTTGATCCACATAATTTTTATGTGCAGATCCCACGACTACATTCTGGCAAGAGTTGACTCTGACGGCAGTGTTCTGATTGAGACAAATCAAGGCGTAGGAATATGTACGTATTAAGCCATTTTATTATTTTTACCCTCAGTGTGGGGACACTTTGTTGTCTGCGTGTATTTTGGCATTCTAATTCTGTCCTCCCTCAGTGTGCTCACACTCCCTTTGCGGGAGGTCTCTCTTATGCTGCACCGTGTGTCTAGAACACAGACTCTCCCTTACTATGTTAGGTTATCAAGCAGAATCTCATCTTTCAGATCATCTCTGGAAACTCATCTGTTCAAGCTGTCTTACTGATTGCATGGGTGGGTATTCTCAGTGTTACTGTTATCGGCCAAAAGCTGTTTCTCTGTACACAGCTTGGTTTTGTTGCTGGTGTTTTTCTCAGTGAGGGAGTTAGTTTGTTGTGACTTTGATGTCATCTTCGTTGCTTTCATGTAAACTGTAAGGAGCAATTGCTCAAATATGAGAAATAGGACATAAAAAAATACATTTTTTTTCTTCTAATTAATCAGTCAGTGTTATGTATAATTAATGAAAGAGAGAGAAAGATATGTCAAAGATCTGTATAACAAAAGTAACTGTCACTTTGTTCATTTGTAACACTGAAAGTGCACCAAACTGGCAACTGGGGTAGGGTTGGTATCGTAAAAAACAGATTATACCCAGAGATCCCACCCAGTGGCTAGTGTCAACAGCGGCCCTTGTGCAGCGGTGAACCCTTCAGTGGACTCCTGATGCATTTTACAGGTGTAGCACAGCCACCTGCTATGCACTGGTGTCCCATCTGTGAACACCTGAGACATTTTACAGGTGTAGCACAGCCACCTGCTATGCACTGGTGTCCCATCTGTAAACACCTGAGACATTTTACAGGTGTAGAACAGCCACCTGCTGTGCACTGGTGTCCCATCAGTGGACACCGGAGACATTTTACAGGTGTAGCACAGCCACCTGCTACCCCACCCCCTGGTGCAGTGGTGAACCCATCAGTGGACACCTGAGGCATTTCACAGATGCAGCACAACCACCTGCTACCCCAACTCCCTTGTGCAGTGGTGAATGTGTCAGTGGACACCTGAAACATTTTACAGATGCAGCTGAGCCACCTGCTACCCCACCCCCCTTGTGCAGTGGTGAACCCATCAGTGGACACCGGAGGCATTTTACAGATGCAGCAGAGCCACCTGCTACCGAACCCCCCTCCCATCAGTGGACACCTGAGGCATTTTACACATGTAACTGTGGCTCTGCTACCCCACCACTGTCCTCATAATAACACTGGCAGTTTGGCCTGCGACTGCTTATTTGTCCAGCAGACTGGCTTATTTTGTTGCTGGCTCGTTATCTGAGTGTAATGTGCCACTGTGTCGCAGCCTGAGCCACTGTACCACACACTAGTGTCTGGAACCATCCATGCATCAATGCTGGCATGAATGAAGCAGCATTGTAAGCAGCTGGTTGAGGTTGCAGCAGTACATTCCCTTATAATTCCATCCAAGGCTGCCCCACCCCCCTTTCCCTTTGTCTCCTCCCTAGCCCTCTAGCCCTCTAGCAGGCAGCATCATTATGCTGAAGGCGGTGCCTCTGTCTGCCACCTGTGGACACGCCTGGTTGGGGATGGTTGCCCCGGCACTGAATTGGAAGTCTACCTGCCCATGGTCAGCTTTAGCGATCCGTATGTTGCACTGGTGTGCACCTACCTGCAGAAGTGCTGAAGAATGCATCATTTCATTCCAGTCATTTCTTTTTTCCTTACCAGATCGCATGAAAGTGCCCGGCAATTATGCTAGTGGAGATCTGCACGAGTTGCTGTACAAGCGTGAAGGATCCAACATGTATTTGACAGTAAGTACAGAGCAGAGCACCATACAGCACCTGTGACACTCACAGTATGTTAGCTATTTTCTTTCTGAAAGCTTGTGTTACTGTTTGGTCTGATCCCGTGATATAAGACTTGTGTAACATTTAAAAAAACTTTGGCAATGCACCCACTCACATCTTAATTTCTTATTAATGTGTCTGTGTTCGCTGAAAGTGTATGAACTAAGAACGCATACTTCTAATCCATTTCTGTTCATAATGCTGGTGTATTTGACTTTCAGCTGATTTATTCAATGTATCTATTTCTTCACTTAAAATGCTAGCATTTGGCAGCTGGCTTCAAAGAATGCTGCCCCACAGTGGTTAGGACTCATCTTGAGATAGAACACTAGGAATGTTTACACAATAATCTCATTACCTACAGATGTGTATCACTAACCAAGACTACCAGTGCCAGCTGCTGATCATGTCAGTTTTCTGAGTCTCATGGTGGGATGTGAAAACTTAATGTTCCAAAAGCTGTAGTTACTGGCCTGCAAGTTTGGTCTTCAGCCCTCCCCCACCCCCACCCCCCACCCCCCCACCCCAACTTTTTTCTTTCTTAATATTATGATAAACAAACTTGATGACCTTTCCTCCATAGTGTAGAGTAGCTTCGGAGTCCATAGTTGTATAAAGGTTTGGACACACAGGAAGTCAAAGCAGCAGATTTGATGGGGATTCTCTGGTTCTTTTGGACATGGTCTGTTCAGTGCAGGTTCTGTGCATTTTTTTTTTTTCATTTTTTTTAGTAAGTGCACTTCCACTTTTTACAGCTTTATATCATACTTGGTTTGCTCACTGGTTTATGGTTTGGTTAAAAACTTTTTTTCTTTCATGTTTTAGCTTTTTATGCTTTTTTTAAATTTTATTTTTTAATATATAGTTTTTGGTTAATTTGTTGATCAGCAGCTGGTTTGATAAACTTTGCTTGGCTCTTTTGCCATGTTTATCTACTTGTGGCAAATTATATAGTACATGTATTCATTCATGTTTTCTTTGTTTTCAAATCTGTATTATTATTATCATCCTTGAGTGTTTGAACTTGATAAACTGCTTAACTACAGGTGAGACCACTAGATTCAATGGGCAGCTGGATAGTGAGTAATGGGTGACAATTGTTTCATTTCATTTTATTATCTTTCTGTGTTGGTTTACTGCAATCCTGCATTTGCAGCTCTGAATATTGGACCATATTTACAGACATACAGTCATGTTCAGTTCATGACTTTGTTATGTATACATGCATGTGATGGGGTTACCAGAATTGGAACCTATATTGAAGAGAGACAAAATCTGCCCCAGGCATCTTTGGCTTGCCTGAGATCTGTGAGGAAGTAAGGAAAATAATGCAAGTCCTAGCATTTGTAGAATACTGATACCAAGAGAGACAAAAAAAATATGCAGCAGCAAGCTCAGAACAGTGACAGTATCATGGTATTGTTTGAAGACTGGTCTTTAATTTTGACTGAAGTATTCGTTCGTGGAACATTGCAACCCCCCCCCCCCCCCCCCCACCTTCCCCCAAGCTACAGTCCACAACCTGCAACCCTTACTTCCCACAGATCGCAAAGCCTGATAGCAAATTTCATGACACAACTATATCTTGTTGAAGACCCCCCCACCCCCTCCTAAAATGTCATGTATGCATGGTCTAATATTTGGAAACAATGTGGTTATGTTTCATGCGAATTGTGATCAATCTTCAATCACCTGATATTTTCAACAGCAAAGCCTTTGCACCCAATTTTGA
>OY757545.1:18346764-18441764 GCA_963584105.1 Alviniconcha strummeri | reverse complement strand
TTAACATGCCTTCATGTGTCGCATAAAATTCATTTATTGCTGGGAGCAGCTGACACCCAGTCATTTGTATACAGACTGTCATGTTATTATCCTGGGGCATCTGACCTCCTGTCATTCTGATACAGACTGTCATGTTATTTATTATCTTGCAGACACTGTTTACATTCCTGCGGCAAACCTTGGGATCAGACTTCGCTCCCTCAAAGACTTTTACCTGGACAACTCAGATGTGGAAGTGTATGGGCCAGAAGTTGACAGTTGTTCTCCAGACATGCTTGTTGGAAAAATGGTCACTGATGCACCTGACAGTGTTGAGGTCACTTCTGCACGTTTTGAGGTAAAGATTGATAATGTGTATACCTGTGTGTTGCATTTGGCAAAATGTCACTGTATCATCATGGGAAGCGTTTACATATATGGCATTTGCATATTGCAAAGATAGTGGTCACGTAGTGGGTAAGAACTTGTATTTTTCATGCTTTTACTTTTGCTGATCTTAAGGTGAAAAAATTGTATTATGTAGCAGAGGCTATGCAAAAATAATAATTGCTTACTTTTATTCTTGCTTTTTCTTTCCTTTATTTCTGTTTTTGTTCGTTTGTTTGTTTTGTAATATATATATATCTTGAATTGTTCTTCAGATAATTTATGTGCATGTTGGCCTTTATTTAAACATTGTGGATATTTGCTCTCTTTTAAAAAAAGATTTTCCTTTCAATTTAAAAAAAAATTTGTTTGTTGAATTTTTCTACAAAACCAAAATGATAGTGGATTCATCAAATGACCATTTCATGGCAAGCAATTATAATTTGAAAACCAGTATCATTGTCTGTTGATCCCCTGTCATCTGATGCAGACACTGACAATGCCTACGTGGGATGCGGGCCCAGCTAGGCTGGTGACGTTGAGTCCCCCAGTTGTGCTGACTGCTCTTCCCATCACCACCATCCGCTCCACCACCACCACCAACAGGACTAGGGCCGTGATGGTTCAGAGCCAGGAGCGCACCGTCGATGACCTCACTGTCAGTAAGTGAAGGTGTTGCCTGTATGAATCAGTGCTTGCTGTTTTGTTGTTCAGCTGTGCACAGCCCTTATTCACTCTCCTTGAAAGTCCAGTGCAGTTTTCCTGATGTGGTCAGTGGTGGTCTGGAGCTGCTTCAGCCGGCTGCTGCGGAGTTTTCTTCTTGAATAGTCTGTTTGGTGGCTGTATTTTGTTTTTGTTAACCATGAGGAGTTTGGTCTGAAACACACACACAGACACACACACGCATGCATGCATGCACACACACACACACACCAAAAGACAGAGTAATACACACACACACACACAGATACACACCTCAGAAGATACACAGAGTAATACACACATGCACACATACACACACACATGCACGCACACACACACACACACACACACACACACACACACACACACACACACACACGTATGCACCACAAATATCACAGACACATCGGTGTGCACATGTACAACTGCATACATGTATGTGTGTACACACAAATGTCCATGTACACACACATACACTACACATGCATTTTGTGTCTTTTAGTCATTGCAGTGTCAGTCATCGCTGGTATCCTCGTCATTGCTCTCATCATTGCCCTGCTGCTATTCCGCAAGCGACGACGTCACTACGATGTAAAGAAAGAAGCTGACATAGAACTGAAGCAGCCACTCAACTTCCATGCTGTGGCTCCTGTGCAGTCCAGTCCTGTCCCTACTGACCACCTGGCCAAGCTGGATGAGTTCAGCATGATCAGTGCCATGCTGGGCCCCAGACGTAAGTGACCTTGTTGTGACCAGCGTCTGCAAGTCACCTGGCCACAGTGTATGAGTTCAGCATGATCAACATCATGTTGAGGCCCAGACATAGAAAGTCACCTTGTTGTTCCAAGCATCTGCAAGTCACCTGGCCCAGGTGTACAAGTTCAGCATGATCAGTGCCATGCTGAGGCCCAGACGTAAGTTAATTACCATGATCAGTGCCATGCTGAGGCCCAGACGTAAGTTACCTTGATGTGCCCAGTGTCTGCAAGTCACCTGGCCCAGGTGTACAAGTTCATCATGATCAGCACCATGTTGGGGCTCAGACGTAAGTTACCTTGATGTGCCCAGTGTCTGCAAGTCACCTGGCCCAGGTGTACAAGTTCATCATGATCAGTGCCATGCTGGGGCCCAGACATAAGTTACCTTGATGTGCCCAGTGTCTGCAAGTCACCTGGCCATGGTGTACAAGTTCATTATGATCAGCACCATGCTGGGGCCCAGACGTAAGTTACCTTGATGTGCCCAGTGTCTACAAGTCACCTGGCCAAGATGAACAGGTTCAGCATGACTAGCACCATGCCAGAGGCATAAGTTGCCTCATTGTTCCTGGTGTCAGCAGTTTATCTGTCCAAGGTATACAAGTTCAGCATGATCAGCACCATGCTGGGGCCCAGATGTAAGTTACCTTGATGTGCCAAGCGTCTGCAAGTCACCTGGCCCAGGTGTATGAGTTCAGCATGATCAGTGTATTGCTGGGGCCCAGACATAAGTTACCTTGATGTGCCCAGCGTCTGCAAGTCACTTGGCCATGGTGTCCAAGTTCAGCATGATCAGCACCATGCCTGACACAAGTTGCTTCATTTTGCCGCATTTCTACAAGCCACATGGCTGAGATGGTAAATGAAATCGCACTGTCCCGGTCCCTTCCAACACCCACACCATCAGGCCTTAGGACTGACAACAAGATATGAACAGCATTTTTATACGCTCAGTTCTTCCAGTTTGATGTGAATGTCAGTTAAACCAACCGTGAAAATTGTAAACTTGCCAAGCAGTCATTGTTACATGATAGGACATGATCAGAGAATAATTGTCCTTTAAAGGCTGGGACAGCATGAATGGTACACCTGTCAGTGTTCTTGTTTGTTTGTTTGTTTGTTTCAGCAACAGCAAACGCTGTCGTGCCAAACAATGTTGATTCCAACAGCAACAGGCACAGCCAGGGAAGCATGGTGAGTGTATTGTTTGCAGTTAACTCTTTCACTGTGAAATTGTTTCAGTTAACCCTTTTACTGCCAGATTGTTTGCACCGCCAAAGAAATTGTACTGCTGGTACCAGCTTTGTGTAAAATGTGTCTGAAAGAGTGTTCAGCAGGGAAACAGAAATGGCTGCATGAAAGTTGGAGTGGGAGAAGGACACCATAACATGCAGGACATCAGATCATGTCCCATGGACAAATGAGAAGCATTTTCCCATGAACATCATTATGATGTCTCAAGAACAGGAAAATGGTTCAGATTAGCCCAGACCTTTGATTCAAAACTGAAGAAAAATGTTGTCTGCTGACCTTGCAGGTCATTTGCATACAAAATGAGGCAGCTGAACTGGCCACAAGGAAGCTAGTTTGCCCATTCTAATGGTTGTGGGGTTTGAGTTCACACATCCAGCTGAGCATTGTTTTCAAGTACGCATTAAATACTGAGAGAATGAAACATAAGTCAGTTATTCAACAAAGTAAGACAGCATGAGACTTAATGCTGAAAAGAGATAAGAAACTGACAATATGTACTGCTTAAAACATGCACACACATGCATGCACACACCCACCCATGCACACACGCACGCACGCATGCACACATGCACACACACACACACACACACACACACACACACACACACACACACACACACACACACACACACACACATGCACACACACACACACACACACACACACACACACACACACGCATGCTCTCTCTCTCTTCTCTCTCTCTCAAACACATGCATGCACACACATGCGCACACACACACACACATGCACGCACACAAACAAACACACACACACACACACACACACACACACACACACACACACACACACACACAGGTAAAAGTTTATGTCTTTTTCTTCTCAAAGTGGAGGGCTTGCCATTTGTATGTTTCTACACACCCTGAACATTTTGCAGCCCAAAGCAGATGAAGGCGTGACTTTTGAGCATCCCATCTTCAACAAGAGAAAGCAGCGGCCAGCCTCATCCATCTCTGAAGTACTGGAGGAGTTGGAGAGAAGGCAGAATTCTCGAAATAGTGGTAATGCTAATGGTAGTGACAGATGAATCACAGAGTGCCCAAACCGCTTGACAAGTGTTCAGGTGCTTCACAATTACAACATTTTCCCCAATCCATAAACTTGTCAACAACCTTTGTAGCAAGCATGATACAAAAAATTGGTTTGTTTTTCATTTCAGTCTTCTTTCTTGAACATTCTGCCCAAATCAGCATACTGGAGGGTGCATTTTCCTCTGCATGTACATGCATATGCTTATCTTATCTAAAATGAAAAGGCCTTGCCTGATCCTTACAACACTTGGAACACAGGAAGGGTGCTTTCTAACAAACAAGTGGTGTATAATAATATAAAGAAAAGTTCTTGTTTTTTAGTTGTTTTTTGTTTGTTTCATAAACATAGTTGTTGTGTCCTTAATTTGACAAGAAGACATTTGGTAGAGATTTGGCTGTGCTGAAGATTGGCCTGCTTGATTTTCACAAGCATTCCCAGCAAGGAAAGTTGTTTGTTTTTAAATGAAACAAAGTAAAGAATAGAAGAATGAAAAAAATAATTGAAAATTAAGCAGAAAAAAAAAATCTGTTGTTTTATAGTGAAGCCACCCCTCCCCCCACACCCCTTCGAAATGAAAGATCTGACCATGGCATTTGATCACACCAACCTGCAGGTTCCTCAGAAAACATTGTTGGTCGACCTCATGGTGAAGGAGAACTGGAATGGGATCCACAGGCTGACCGCACTCCGCTGACCTACGTAAGTGTTGGCATGCCACTCCGCTTTCTGTGTCAGCTTTTAGACCTGTGTATTCCCGCAGTAATCTGGATGTCTATTCAGTTCACTTGTGCAGACATTTCTGCTGCTCGCTGTCATGAAATAGTGGATATTGGTTGCATATTCCTCATTCTATGCAGTTTTTAGATAGCCAGTGCTCTGCTGTATTCACAACACACTTCCCGAGTAGTGAGGATCTTTTCATTTTCTTCATGTACATTAATATTAGTTGGTTGATGATGGCTGTTAAAATATGCACACATGCACGCACACAGGCATGCACACACACACGCATGCACGCACGCATCTACACATGCACGCACACACACACGCACGCACGCATGCACACACACACCACATGCTGGGGGAAGGGAGCGGGAGTTGCTAAAACCAAAATTAAGGCAAAACAGGCCAGTTTTAATTTAAGACAGCCTTTACTGAATATATGGTCAGCTGATTTTTCTGACAATAATCTTTGCAACAAGTTGGGTATGCCCTCAGTCAGTATGAAATAACAGCATTGCACCTGAATTTGACATTGTCTTAAGATGGTACCCCTGAATTTGACATTGTCTTAATATATTTTAATATTTGTCTTGAGCGTGTTAATCTCTTTTGGCTTGAAAGAGTTTGCAAAAGTTAGAAGTCTGTGATTGTGCATGGTGTTTTCACTAAGAAAGATCTTTGCCTTCAGTTCACACACAGTCAGTGAGTTTGCATGAAACATTTGTGAAGCTGATGCTGTCACCTTAAGCAAGATCTTTGCCTCAATTTTCACATTGTTGGTGCTCATGTTTTGCAAAAGTCAGTGAATTTGCATGAACTGTGTGTGCAGCTGCTGCATATGTTTTTTAGCATTCTCAGTAAATGTGCTTTTTCATTCATTTCCTGGAATTATTGATTTTCTCCAGCAAGCTCCTCATTTGAAGCACATCATACATTTAAAGATGGATTTTATTCCAGCCTGTCCACACGTTTTGTATGTGCATGACTATAAGCATTGTTTTGAATTTCCTTGAAGAAATGAAGTGCTCATGAACACATCTACCAAGTTTTCTTTTCTCCATTATTTGATCATTATTGCCCCTCAGGCATATCTTGTGTCATGTGCTTCAAATTTTGGTGCTTTTTCTAAATCAACGTTTAAAAACATAAAAATGAATAGATGAATGAATCACTCAATAAAATGAAAGCATATTAAATGAACTGTATTTGCCATTCTGTTTCTCTCTTTCTTATTAATTATTTACATGAAGAAGCAAGTCAGTCTATGTAATGATGGGCATCCAGGCACAAGGTCATCAAGCCGTCCACCACAAAAAACTTTGAAAGTTGGCTTTTTTGCACACTTTGTGGGCGGAGCCTTTCAACCTTTGCACAATAGTAATCTCCATGGAGCTTATCATACCAGTTCCAGGGAATTGGACCAAATGTCTGTTTCACAGGCATGTTAAAATGGTCAAAGTACAAACTGCATTTTGTTGGTAAGATTATGTTGGTCAGGTTCAAACATGATGGTTGTTACATGCATGAAGAGGGTCAGACATGAAATGCCTGGCATGCTGTGAATATCTTCTCTTTTTTATCTTCTTTTTTTTTTTTTTTTTTTTGGCTAATGTTTTTATTACAAAGTGCCTTGAGTAAGAGGCAAGGAACTACAGAAATAGCCAGACTCAATCGGGCAATGTTTCACAGACTTTTGCATGTACTGAAGGGACATGGAGATGATCAAAGTGTTTCTGGCCTCACACTGAAAATCAAGAATAAAACTAAATTCTCAGATACTGACTTTTTAAGCAAGCTCGGTCAAAGTTTGCATCATGATAATCTCCATTGAGTTTTGCACTCTCCTGCCCATTTTGTGGCAGCAGAAAATTTTACATGGTCCTGACAGGCTCTAACCCATCTGCGTTCAGACTTTGTATGATTGTTACATACCATAAAGTTAACTTGATCTTGAACATAAGTGTGTGTTTTTTGTAGCTTGAGAGTGTATTGGAGGAAGATACTTGATGCATTCAAGGTAGATACTGGCAGATGCAAGGACTAATGATGGCATTTTCTCAGATGCCACTTAAGTAAAAACTTTAACACACCATGATAATCTCTAACATGATTGACATTTTCATGCTTATTTCAATGGCACAGACCCATTTCTGAACTAGAAACTTGTGGTTGAGTTTAAAATACAGATTTCCGATTTTCCCATTTTGAATGTGAGTTGAGTGAGTGCTGTAATGACTGGGCTTGTTTGATTCATGTCACTGTTGTTTGATTCATGTCACTGTTGTTTGGTTCTGATTGTGTTGAAGCTGTCACAGCTTATTGTGTCACAAGTTGGTTATTGTGTCTATGTGTGCATTTCTTGTAGGAAGACATTACGTTTTTCAACACGCCTCTATTGGCCCCCATACCGGATGAAAATGAAGACTCCCATGTCAGTAGCCTGTCGGGGCAAAATTCTGACTTAAAAGAGGTTTGTATTTCCTATGCTAGAAATGGCGTATTACAGCATGTGGGCTTGGCTAAAGATCAAAGGCATTGATTAACAATAAGGAGTTGTTTTAGAAGAAAAGCAGGAACAGTTACTATCATTGTCATCACTGTGCTTGTTTACTGACTCATGGTAATCCTCAGCATTAGTTGCAGCAGCAAAATGTGTGGAAAAATACAATACAGTGTAGACTGTTTTGATTTAAAAAATGTTTTTATCAGAGTAAACAGCTGAAATTAACTCTCATGCAAGCATAAGTGCAAGGAAGTATTAGCACACTAATCAAATCAGAATGAAAGCATTGTGAATGTTGTTCACCCATGAACCACATGCACACAGGAACAACCCATCCAGCTTGATGTGTATATCCATGCATGTGTTAATACATATAACACAGTCATTTTATTATGTAATTGAAATGCAGCCTCACCATAACCACTTTATAATGGGTGTTAACAGAAAACTCTATTTTAGACATTGGCAGTCACAGACTGAACCTTGTCTACCATCACAGCCCAAGTCTCTGTAGGCTGCAGCATGCTTTGATGCTTGTGGTTGCTGGGGGGTGGCTTATTTAATGCTACTGTCGACCTTATTGTCACAGTCTCTGGGCAAGTGTTTTTAGTTGTATTGGTCGGTGGGTTGATCTGAGTATATACATGTAGCTTGAGACATTACCAGCAAGCAATGCTGTCTGATCTTTAACGTACACAGGCCAATAGCATATGTAAGTAACTTGGTGTTTTACACCCAGTTATAGTTATATCAGGGTGAGTTGATAGCACATGAGACCTTGTTTGGCCATATCAGCCAAGAGCATAGCACTATTCTGACAACACTATCAAACTTTTATTAATCTCTCTTCTTTTTTTCCCTCCCCTTTAATGTTTAACTATCACTTGAAGCAAACTCTGGAGTTCAGAAGTTTTTTTAATCAAATTAAGGGATGAGAAAAGAATAGGTCACAAATTTCCAGTTGTTAAATAGGTAATGATGTCCAAAAAAGGGGAAAAAATCTGACAGTCCCAAGAAACATATCTACAGTGCACTATTTGGCCTGTTTAAATTTTCCATGCACTATATTTATATAAGCACTGCTTTTCAATCTTCTGCTTTCACAAATCTGTGGCAAAAGTGTATGTAAAATCACTTATTGTGCTTTTAGTATGTATGCTGATAGCAGGTATTTTGAGTCGTTATAGTCCTTTCAACTTTTCACATGCTTTGTGTGTGTGTGTGGGGGTGTGCTGAATTTTTATAATTTTTTAATTTATTGTTCATTGTGTACTTATTTTACCTGATCAGTGCAATACTTGCTCTAAAAGGATTAAATGAATACAAACGATTGTGCTATTCACAGCAAGCATGTCTGTTTCTGTTTAATTGGCAATTTTGAAAGCTTTTGACTGACAATTTATCAAATATAGAAAAGAAGGCTGCAGTGGTTATCTAGAAAAGGGGAGGGGATGTACTTTTATGAAAAAAAGGATCTAAGATAAAAATATAGGATAATGATTTTAGATACAGTTCAGTTTATTAGAAACAAAATATTTGCTTTTTAAACTTGAATGTCTGTTTTGCACATGCTTGCTTTTTGATTTTGTTATATTGTTGTGGATGTTTGAAGTTTGATTTTGTCTGGATGGTCTTAGCTGATATGCTTTCAGTCTCTCTTTGTTTGGGGTAATACAAAGTCAAGGTCATGAGCATAACAAGCTTAAGCAGCACCCAGGCTCTCTTCACAATGGTATTTTAAGTGTTTGGGAAAACCCAGTTGCACTCTGCCTGCCTCAGAAGTTTCCCAAAGTTTTCCTTTGAAACAGTTACTGTGTTGGTTAGGTGGACAACGGTTCTGTTTCACCCATTCAGACAAATTAAAGGTATGTTATTGTCTGCTGCTTTTCTTTGCTCCTCTCCTCCAGGCCATCTGTGGTGTGGTATCCTTGTCTGCCGGTCTTGCTATTCGTCATTTCGATAGACTCAGCACATCCAGGACGTTAGATCCATAGCCATCTTCAAGCATGGATATCAGGCATTAATGTTAGTGCCGGTCTGGGCTTCCTGTTCCATGTTTCACTTTTAGTGGCAACCTTCTTGAACCTTCTGCATCTGTGACCTGGTGGTCACCTCTCGGGGTAGTCCCAGTGGTTATTTCCCTTGGCAGGGTTAAGCTGGACATTGTAACCCTACAGATGGCAGGGTCTTCAAAGATGGTCGTCTTTCTTTGCTTTGCAGTGACTACATCCTCTGTGTATTCTGGCAGATCTGGTGGTTTGCTGCTGACCTCTATGAGTACCCCAGTTTATGCATCAACCTAGCTACTTTCGTTGGATTTGTAATTAATGTTATGTTAGCGCTGAAACACAGAGATGACTATACCTGGAATTTAACAAAACTGGCCACATTTTCTGGTGTTCTTTTCTCACTCTCCACTAAATATTCTACCCGCAGCTGCCCCCCCCTCCCCCCCCCCCCCACCACCTGCCACTGTATCACCCAAAGCTTATTATTTCTTAAGCTTTTTGGAAAATAGTTTTAGTTGAATCCTCCCCCCCACCCACCCACCTACGCCCCACGCCCACCCCCATCTGTTAATAACACATTACTAGGGGTAAAAGGGTACAGAAATATCATTTTAGAAAGCAGGAAGGAAAAGATCCCAGTGGTAACAATATGTGGGTTTTTATTATTTTATTTTTTTAATCACCACAGAAACCAGAAGAGAGCATCCCGTCAGCAGATGAATCTCAGGGCAATCAAAACAGCATGCTGGAGGGAAATGGTGACAGTGGGTACGAGGCTGAGTCGCGCCCTGAGGTCACTGAGGACGATGTCACTCCAACAGGAGACGACGAAGATCTTGAGGAGGAGGACGACACTACGCACCCCAAGCTTTACATGTACAATATTTCAAACATTGACTTGGAGGATTCCCCAGTGCTTACCTCTCCAAGTCGACGACTTCTCGGGCGAAGCAGTAGAGACACTTAGTTGTCATTCCAGATAGCTTTTTGTTTTGATAAACTACTACAATATTGGCTTTGATTAGTACATGTTTATTCCTTCATTTACTACTATTTATTCATAATTCAGCAGGAGCTACAGTTTGGATTTGCTCAAAATCCAGTTTGGCATCACTGACCCATCTGTAAATATACCTTTGACGATGGGATGCAGTTGAAGGAATTGAGCAGCCTTCTAAAAACATGTTTTGTCCAAAGAGTACAGCCTTTCTCTCATAGGCAGAAGAGATCAAAATAAAAACTCATGCTCAGAGATTTTCTTTTAGAATGCTCCGTTGATTTCCAGGTGACAATCCTCTTGTGTCAGTGCTGGATAGCAGGACAAGACATGGCTGTCAAAAATGCTGGCAAGTGTCACATCTGGTGCATAATGGTTGCCTGGGGCCCCTTTGGTCTTCTTGCTTATGCAGGCAATGTGAGCGTGCAGGCGTTGTGTGCAGTATCAAAGAGGTGGTGCATGAAATTCAGGCAAGCTTGGACACTTCACATTGCTGCATGCAGCCAGTCTCACTCCTCTCACAAGTTGGCTTAAAACAAATTATATATTTATTTTTTTTAAATACTCAAGGATAGTAGCATGATAGTCCATTTAGACATATTTAACAGCCAGTTAGATATAAAAACAAGGGAGCAATTTTTAAACAATATCCATCATTCTAAGTTCATACTTTGATATATCATCAACCTGGGTGAACGGATGAACCAATTCCAAGAGACATTCCTTGTGTTTTTTCATAGTGAGAATAAAATTCTTGTGTACGTCTTGTCTGTTTGGACAAAATGTGTTTTGAAAAGGCTACTTCCTTCAGCGGAATGGTGGGGTCACTGCTTACAGCTGCCGTGCACAAAAACATCCCCTTGATCAAATCTTTCTTCAGATTTGAGCTCCAACAAGGAAAACATTCAGGAAGACAGTGATTTTCTTTTGCCATCATGATTTTAATCACTGACAATGTGTGTACTTTAACCTTTTCAGATTGGGTTGTGACATCATCTGTAACATCTTTGGTTGAGTCAGCGATTGTGTCATGTATCTGCAACCTTTTGATCAGGTTTGGTTGTGAGGTCACTTGTAACACCTGTGGAAGGGTCAGCAGTTGTGTCATTATCTGCAACCTTTTGATCAGGTTTGGTTGTGAGATCACTTGTAACACCTGTGGTAGGGTCAGCAATTGTGTCATTATCTGCAACCTTTTGATCAGGTTTGGTTGTGAGATCACCCGTAATGTCTGTGGTAAGTCAGCAATTGTCATTATCTGCAACCTTTCGATCAGGTTTGGTTGTGAGATCACTTGTAACATCTGTGGTAGAGTCAGCAATTGTGTCATGTGTCTGCAGCCAATGAACTTTTTTTATCAGGTTTGATTGTGAAATATCCTGCAGCAGCAGTGGCATGGTATGTAGCTGTGTCGTATGATCTGCAGTTAATGACTCGTGAACTTCTTACTGACAATATTGCAGGCGTTTGTTTTTACAGACATTGGGGAAACTGGAACAGGCTAGGCATTTCGTAATCCTTGAGAACATTACTTCCACAGATTGGACACTCTGACCTCTGCAATGGAAGCTGACCTTTCCTCATTTGGACAGACCCAGAAAGCAGGAAGAGAATGGTCTTATTATAATATAAAACAAACAGCATGCAGAGAATGGTCTTATTATAATATAAAACAAACAGCATGCAGAGAATGGTCTTATTATAATATAAAACAAACAGCATGCCAGCTGGATGTGGCAGCATCAGGATGGTTCAAGGGCAAAGCTGTGGCAAGAAAAAGAAGACAAAGGTCACAGACCAAGCTTTTATCTGTGTACAGATCATGCAGTTATGAGTTCAGTGAGTAGTGCGGATAGTATACAGTAGTCTGAATGCCGATGGTAGCTCTGTGTACTGTCTTGTTTTAGGTCATGATCACTTCTCCCCAACTGGTCCCAGAATTTTTGTTGTTGTTAACTGCCGCATGGCTGTTTTCTTCATTAGGGTGTAAACTGGAGCACTGCACAAGTGGACATTGACAATGACAATGACACAGATTAAAAAGCCTGCTGTGTTTGTGATGCTTGCAAGCCAAGAACAAGGTATCTGTAATCAGGTGAACACTGACAATGACAATGACACAGATTAAAAAGCCTGCTGTGTTTGTGATACTTGCAAGCCAAGAACAAGGTATCTGTAATCAGGTGAACACTGACAATGACAATGACACAGATTAAAAAGCCTGCTGTGTTTGTGATGCTTGCAAGCCAAGAACAAGGTATCTGTAATCAGGTGAACACTGACAATGACAATGACACAGATTAAAAAGCCTGCTGTGTTTGTGATACTTGCAAGCCAAGAACAAGGTATCTGTAATCAGGTGAACACTGACAATGACAATGACACAGATTAAAAAGCCTGCTGTGTTTGTGATACTTGCAAGCCAAGAACAAGGTATCTGTAATCAGGTGAACACTGACAATGACAATGACACAGATTAAAAAGCCTGCTGTGTTTGTGATACTTGCAAGCCAAGAACAAGGTATCTGTAATCAGGTGAACACTGACAATGACTATGATGAGGATTAAAAAGCCTGCTGTGTTTGTGATACTTGCAAGCCAAGAACGAGGTATTTGGAATCAGGTGAACACGGACAATGACCATGATGAGGATTAAAAAGCTTGCTGTGTTTGTGATACTTGCAAGCCAAGAACGAGGTATTTGTAATCAAGTGTAAGTACTGAAATGGAGAGTTTGCTGAGAAGTTCGCATAGCTAGAATCCCCCATGATTATTACATGTGTGATGTGTTAAACTGGGTGCTTCAGCCTCTAGCTATTTACTGCTTTCGTCCAAAGTTGCCAGTTGTGTGTCCAAGCTCCTCTAGGCATTTAAAGGGGACGCCAAGTTAAAATGCATCACAAGCACTCAGTGGGAATAGAATTTCAAAAAGTAAACTCACAGAAGTGTTTCTGTTGAGTTGTGGTCTAGTTTGTTAAGAATGAGAATCAAATGTTTGAAGGTTCCAAAAACACGGCCATGTGCACTGCCATTTTGTGTCTGTCATGAACAAGGTCAGCGTGTGTGGTAGGTGTGTTGTACATCTTGAGCCTCCCTTTTTCTGCTCTGCATTGGCAATGAATGAACCAGCATAGCAGCAACAGGAGAGGAGAGAGCTCAGATCTGATGTGAAAAAGTACTTCTGTTGCACAAATATTGACAGAGTCATACGGAGCCAGCAAATGGTACTATTTGCACATTACTAGGTGTTCAGACCCACTTATGTGCTTTGGGTCCCTGTTAACACAGAGACTGTGTGTTTATATCCCAGCCTGTTTGTGGTTCAGTGTCAGCTATAAGCTTTAATGGATGTTCCTTATTCACTTGTGGTTAATTACTTAATAACATGGAATCAAAATGTGTTCTGATGAACAACAAAAATAAACTTCTTTTTTTTTGGTGCCTATTTCTTGTTTTGTGTACAGTCGTACATTAAAGCATTAAACTTGCTTTTGTGTTCACTGTATGTGTTTAAAAAATAATAATTAAGTGATGTGCACATAAAATGCTTTACATGTTTTGTCCATAATGTGCTTGTCAGCTGCGATCAGTGTTTGTTCCTGTAGCAAGTTCTCAGAGGCAAGGATCTTGGTGGAGCTCATCAGTGTAAATATATACATTGTTTCTATGATTGTGGCTAATGATGCTTTGATTTTATTTTATTTTTGATTTGATTTTTATTTATTTTTTTGGATTTTTTTTTTATTTTTTTTTTTGGGGGGGGGGGGTTGTCCTGTTTGCTATGCCACTTCATAAGCATTTACCATCCTATGCCATTTCATAAGTATATATCATTCTATTTCCCCACCAGCCATGCCTCTTTTACAGTGGTAACTATCAGCATCAGTTTATCTTATTCTAATTAAAGGACATCATTTTTGTTTTTGCTACTGTGTTAGAATGATCATTATCATTATTTCATGTCATTTTGTTGTCAGTATTCCTCTTTCTCTGCATTGTTTCAAGTTTCTAAGTTGAAGCAGAGATATTTATTTCAGTGGTGTAGTGTGTCCAGTTGGAGTTCTCCACTATTTTTGTATTAATTACTGTGTGTTAATTTTATTTGCAATCTGGACTGAAAAATTGTAGATGGCAATGTTTCTTAGATAAAATAAACTACAGCAAATTGCCAGTCCGGTCTTTCCCTTTTTTTGACCAGGCATGAGGTGCAAAACAAAGGAAAAGTATGTTTCATCTGGATATGCTGTCAAGTGTGTTTTTGAAAAGACTGGCTATTTACAGAGATGCACACATAAATCTGTTGTAATTTCAGATTTACACACACACACACACACACACACACACACACACACACACACACACACACACACACACACACACACACACACACACACACACACACAAATCTGTTGTAATTTCAGTTATAATTATAAGCCATTTATTGTTTCTCCACTTTGCTTCATGGATGTTGGATGCGACTATTAGGAGTCCATGCCTGTCTTTGAGGATTATGATGTTCTTATTATATGTCAGTGCCAGTGGTTTGTTGATGTTATGAAATTCATGAATGCCAGGATCAAATGATATTGGTTGTACAGGTTTTGAAAAATAAATGTAATCATTTGTAGTTTTTAATGTCTGTACTTGCGTAACTTATGTATGTGTGATTGTCGCAAGTATCGCTAGTAATAGTAGCTGACATCTAGTTTTGACAATGGCATTTTGTAATAACATCCATGCTGAAGGAGTGCCTTTATTTCATTTCATGTGTCACACAAGAGAAACTGGTGGCACATGTCAAATAGAAAAGATTAGCTTTGAGTACACAATCAAACTAACTTTGAATTGCTTTTGTATCCTTTTTAAACCAAACCCTTTCAGTCGGCAACAGAAAAAGAGTGTGCATGTGTGAGTGCGAGAAAGATTTGCTTTTCAATACCAGCTGAATTTGTAGTTACAAAGGGATTCAGCCCTGAGATTTGTGAAGCTAAACAGACTGTTTAACTTTTCAAAAGCAAGCTTTGGTGGTAAACATTTGTGCATAGAAATCCTCATAGCTGATTACATACAGCCAGTTATAATGATGGCATCACCAGGTCGGTATGTTTAAAGCAATGCTGTGAACCCACCCTGATTTAGCACTTCTGTTCTGCACACTTCCTGTGCAGATGCTTTTACAAACTCACTGGCTGACCAAGGCCTGGAAATTCTTCCAGTGAAGTTGGCTGGTGATGATGATGTGGGGCTTAATGTCTTCAGAAATAAAGCTGACAAATTAGACACAACAGTTGGCTGGAATCCAAATGAAGACTTTCAAGTCACAGGCAGTGCCTACAAGGAAGTTAGGTAACTCTGGCTCTTTAGCCATGTGCACTCTTGCCAATCTAATCTCCATTGAGCTGTTTCAAACATTTTTGATTAATGAAATGAAAATTTCCTCAAGCATTTTGGATCCTGGTACATGTACCCATCTCAGTTTGCTGGATAGCCAGCTTCTAACTTGCTGACATGCACACCCATGTAGATTAAAGCCAGTTTTGCATTTAGATATAATATGCTATATTCTGTGTCATTACTCATTTTCGTAACCAAGCTGCTTCGTTTGGTAGGTATCTTTAGACCACAACAAAGAAGCATTAAAAATATGACTATCATGAATACACAATATGCATGACAGTTTGTCACATGTTTTCTTGATGTAAATGAATGGTGCGCTTGGAAACAGCTTCTGTGACATTATTGTATCAGGAATCTCTGTTTTTCTTCTTTTCTTTAAAACAGATTATCCATTTTGCAGTTATGACATTTCATCACTCTCAAATCTTTCTAAAGGAAACATCTAGAAAGAAGTTACAGCTGTATCTGTTGTGGGTTTTTTTTTCCTCTTTTTTTTTTTTTTTTTTTTCTTTTTTCTTTTCTTTTTCTTTTCTTTTTGTCTTCTTTCTTTTCTGGTAATATCTCATTCAAAATGCAGAAAAAAATTACCCCTGTAAATGCAGCCTTTTCACCCAGAATGCTAACTACGTCTAATTATCCCAGCATCACAGCACTGGAATGACACAACACCTGACAATGAAAACTCCCAGTGAGTTAAGCACACAAAATCACAGCATTTTTTGGCTGCAAATTTCTGTCACCTTCAATTCCTTCTTAAACTGATCATCTGTTTTGTGGGGGCATTTGCATTACTTGTTGTTTCCCCGTCAGTCCCACTTTAACCATTTCAGAGCCCGGTTAGTCAGGGATGCAACACAGCTGAACCAAATTCCTGGTTGTGTACATTCATGATATTTGTACATTTTTATTTTTTGCCCAATGTTTTTCTGTTTGTTTTGTTTATGGCCACTGCAGTTTTGAACTGAATTAAAAACAAAAACAAAAAAACTTCATTTCTGAAATAAGTTTGTGTGTGTGTGTTTGTAAGAGAGAGAGAGAGAGATAGAGTGTGTGTGTGTGTGTGTGTGTGTGTGTGTGTGTGTGACTATGAGAGAGAGAGTGTGTGTGGTGTATGAGAGAGAGAGAGAGACAGTGTGTGTGTGTAGTGTATGAGAGAGAGATAGAGGGAGAGAGTGCAGTAAGTGTGTTTTAATGACTCTAGAGACCAAGCCCATTGCCTGTGACTCTGAGCCATTCTCCTGGACAATTGCAGTCCGTGCCTGCATAACCAAACGTCTACACATTCCTTGCATACTTTGCCACCACAGTTTATAGCATTAGATGCAGTCGTAAAGTTAAATGCACTTCACAATTGTATGACCTACATGTCGAATGCACTTGATAAATATGTGAATGAATTTTAACAGTAATAAAACAGGCAATTTAATCTTAAAATCTTCCAGCTTGTGATGTTTTGCAAATAAGAGCGCTACTGAAACTATTTGACTGTGTACGCCTCTACCAACACATGTACTGATCAACCCAAAATAAACAAGTGATCCTCAAACAATGAAAAACAAAGAAACTTTTACCTCCTGAATTAAATGTCACAAACAGCATAATGGGAACACTTCACACTTAAAGCAAAACAAGATGACAGCACCATCCAAATTTACGTCAGTTTTATTCACTGGTCTGCAAAAGCTGCCATAATCAGAGGAATGACTTGTTTAGGAATGATCTGAGTTTTCCTAGTTATAAACCCTGGATTTCAGCTCAAAAGTTTATGTCTTCTGCTGGAATAGTAATCCCTCAGTATAACTGGAAGACCTCAAAATACACAAAAGCGCATGGCCTCTCTTTCTGTCACCCACACCCACATTATATATATATCCTTTTTCTATCATATGCACACACACTTGCACATGCACACATGCATGCACAAACACATCCACTTTGGGTCTTTCCTTCTCACATGTACACACATACATCACACATAGGCATGCATGCGCAAACGTAAACATGTGCACACTGCTAACGGCTGGACTGGAATGTTGTCAGGACTGTAGGTCCCACAGTGAAAAAACAGCTACTGATCCAGGAGAGTGGTTTTCTAGACTGTTCTAAAACCAAGGAATGAATTATCATTTCACATGTCAGAATCTTTGCAATGTGTTTAACAGCCAGAATAGGAGCACTGATTTAAGCTAATCTGTACTGTTCTCATGTGCCCAAAGAAAACTTGGGCTTGGGGTTCCAAAGTATCCTTCACCTGCACACTAATGAGTAGCTATGCAAGGCAGAAGGTGTTTCAGTCAACTGCAGTCACATCGGTACAAATAAACAGAACTAACCTCCTTGAGCCCTGGCTTATGAATTTTGTCCCACAAGTTTTTTTTAACTGACCCCAAAGCACATCTGGTGTCTCTCCCCTATAGCTGAGTTGAAACCTGGCTTATGAATTTTGTTGCATGCATTTTTAGAAACGTACCCAAGATACAAAAATCTCTCATCTCTCTTCCCTTATGCGTATAGCCTAGTTAAACTCTGGCTTATGAATTTTGTCCAATACGTTTTTAGAAACATACCCAAGGCACAAAAATCTTCCATCTCTCTTCCCTTATGCATATAGCCTAGTTAAACTCTGGCTTATGAATTTTGTCTGATACGTTTTTAGAAACATACCCAAGGCACAAAAATCTTCCATCTCTCTTCCCTTATGCGTATAGCCTAGTTAAACTCTGGCTTATGAATTTTGTCCAATGCGTTTTTAGAAACATACCCAAGGCACAAAAATCTTCCATCTCTCCCATATATTACAGCTAACCTAGCTGAACCCTGCCTTAGGAATTTTGTCCCAGAAGTTTTTGGAAATGTACTCATGGCACAAAATCTGGGGTCTCTCAGTAATACAGTGGAGTCCATTAATAACGACAACTGTGATAACGAGAACACTGTAGTAACGAGACATTTTTCAATCCCCGTTTTTTATCCTTCTTAATCTTTAAGAATAAACCACTGGGTTTAACGATAGTTAGTGGATAATCATCTTGGTAATAACGAGAGATTTTCTATCCTTCCTGGTCACAAAAGTTCTCGCCACTCGCCCCACCCCCACCTCGTCGTCAAGTTCCCGGTAGGGCACATCTCGTGGTGGCCGGTAACAAAGAAAAACAACGAAAGGCGCGTCCTTGTGCAGTGTGTAATCCCCTTTCCTCCTCTCATCTTCGTCTGGCTCGAGTGCGCACGCTGCCGTTGGTGTTCTCGCCCCGCACGTAGGCCTAGTGTGACGCAACCCCCATCACATTGCAAGCCGCGCAGATAGTCATGTGATGATACTGACGACACGCGTGTTGTATGAACACATCGACGGCGCCGGTGCCAAGATTATTTCCCTTTGTTTCCCTTGGTAAATTCGTCATTTGGGAATAACGAGAACTCGGCAATAGCGAGAAAATGTGCCTGGGCCGTCCGCTCTCGCTGTAACAGAGTTTCACTGTATAGCTAACCTAATTGAACCCTGGTTTATGAATTTTGTACCATGAGTTTTGGGAAACCTACCCAAAGGCACAAAATCTTGTCTCTCCAATATAGCAAACCTAGTTAAACCCTGGCTTACGGATTTTGTTCCATGCATTTTTGAAAACATACCCAAGGTACAAAAATCTTGCATCTCTCCCATATATATATATATACTCTTATGGCTAACCTAGCTGAACCCTGGCTTATGAATTTTGTCCCATGAACTTTTGGAAATGTACCCATGGCATAAAATCTTGCCTCTCTCCAATATATCTAACCTAATTGAGCCCTGGTTGTCCCATGAGTTTTTGAACATGTACCCAAGGCACAAAATCCAGAGTCTCTCACACAAAGCTAACTGAGTTGAACCTTGGTTTATGAATTTGTTCTGCAAGTTTTGGAAAACTTACCCAAGGCACAAAATATGGTTTCTCTCCCACATTGCAAACCTAGTTGAACCTTGGCTTATGAATTTTGTCCCATGTGTTTTCGGAAACGTACTCGTGGCACAAAATCTGGTGTCTCTCCCATACATAGCTAACCTAGTTGAACCCTGGCTTATGAATTTTGTCCCATGCATTTCTGGAAACGTACCCAAGGCACAAAAATCTGGTGTCTCTCCCATATAGGCCCAGCTGCCCCTCGTGACACATGTAAGTCTTGATCATCACCTGCCGGGGCTTCCTCAAGGGGGTTGAGTACATCAGGTAGATGATCTGCTCGTCCCCGCTTGACAAGCCATCCTTGAGCAGTCGCTCAACAGTCTGTTTGTACAGTGTGGTGAAGTTCACCAAGCTTTCTTGCATCCCTAGCAGCATTTCTCCCGATACCCACACCAGATTGTGTGAAATGACATCTTTTGCCGGGATGTTGGGATCATGGGGATAAGCCTGAGACATGGAGACCATGTCCACATTGAAAGTTCCTGGTGGTATCAGCTTGAAAATCTTGAAACTTGTCCCATCCAAATTTCTGAAGTAACTCATGTCTAGCCACGCGAAGAAGGGTGTTTTGAAATAGTTCTTTTTGACTGCCATTTCAAGAAGTTCATACTTGGCATGTGAAGCACAGGTGTGCTCTGGGAACACCGTGTTCGGATGATGCTGTGGATAGCCAGGCTTGCTGTAAATCCTTTTGAAGTAGGGCCGCAGCTTGAAACTCCACAACTCATCTCTGTGCACCCGGATAATTTTGGTCCAGGCAGGGGGCAGGCAGGATCTGATTTCCTGAAAGTACCGTGCAACATCATCATCCTCTATGTAGGCAACAACCGGGTTGGCCACTCTTCCCAAAGGTCGCATCCACTCTTTCTGCTGGTATGGGTGACTGTAGTCCCAGGCACTGGGGCCATTCCTGTAGGATCCAAGGTTGAAGAAAGATGTCACAATGGTGACTTCTTCTGGATCCAACTTCAAGAAATATGATGGGAGATCCTCAGCATCACACCAATGATCCTGCAGAAAGAGAACCAAACATGAATCATTTTCATATACTGGTGACAAGAACTATAACAAAACAACAAGTACATGCTGACTGCTGATACCATGTAGAACTAAAAAAACTGCAAAGAGTAAACTTTTCGTACAAGTACATGCTGACTGCTGATACCATGTAGAACTAAAAAAACTGCAAAGAGTAAACTTTTCATACAGTTTTTTATATTTTATTTTATAATACTCCCTTTATTCTATAATTATTCAGTTCGCCTGAATTTAGTTTCCTTAGATAATACAACTTGTGACCAAACAAACAAAACAATGACAAAATTACTAAAACAGGTACAGCATTGCACTTATCTGAACTACAGTTTTGCCCACAATACACCCATTATTCAGGCAGAGAAGAGTACAAACAGGACATATTCAACAAGCTTCCCTGAGAGAACAAGAGACATCCACTGTCAATGCCAGTCTGACATTCAAACTGTTTCATGGACAACACTGAGGGAACTTCTGAAAGATGGGGCAGAGTGCATACAAGGGCCTTCCTGAGCACGTTCATGTAATGCATGCAATTGAGAACTGAATGGAACCAAACTTCAGGACAGAAAGGTTTGTCTGGTTTTGTGGTTTTGTTGCCACAACTTACCACTATTGGATTCCCTCGCATATAGCCTTGCATAAAAACTGCACGCACTGAAAAAAGGGAAGCAGAGAACATTAACTTCACCAGAGTTTCAACTGTTTAAAAATATTCAACTTGGATTACTGGCAAGATGAAGAAAAAGATATTATATATGTAGTGCAGGGTCTGCATCAGAAACCTGAGGGTTTGTTTGTTATGGTCTGGTAGCCTACCTTTTTGACCAATATCCTGAAAGTGAAAAAGCATGCTAAAAAGAAAAGAAAAAAAAGACAACAACAAAAAGACATGTCACTACCACTGTATCAGATGCACTTCAGTCTGGTTTCTTCTCCTACGGGTCCTACTCCTAGCTTGTAGAGTGGCCATGAGCACACATTCAGTTTTAAATTATTAAATTCCAAGTAGCTCGTTTGTTAATGAATGATGTTAATTTTTCTAAGTGTGTGTGTGTGTGTGTGTGTGTGTGTGTGTGTGTGTGTGTGTGTGTGTGTGTGTGTGTGTATGTGTGTGTGTGTGTGTGAGAGAGAGAGAGAGAGAGACACACACACACACACACACACACACACACACACACACACACACACACACACACACACACACACACACACACGCACAGGTTAAAAATATAAGTTTTATTTTTCACACATTCCACTTTGTCCAGCATCTAAAAATACAAAGGACTCTTTTGTGCTCATTTCCTTCTGTCAAATAACCATCTCTTTTTTTCTCTCCCTTTTTTCATATATATATATATAGACAAATAAACAAGGCTCCCTATGTCTATGATTCTATATGTGTAAAACGTTTCCACTAAAAAACATGCTTGGACTTTGTTATACATTCTATATATATATATATTATGGTCACAGTCACATCTGAATCCTATTTCAAGGGGAAAATCTGACATCAGACAAAGTCATGTGCATCTAACTCCTAAGGACACTACAATTGCACAAATAACGAAATATAACCCAGTTTGTAGTAGACAAGATAACTAGTTACAACTTCATTTTGCATTTTGTGTTACATGTACTGTAAATATATATTTTACATAATCAAATCTAATTTTCAACAGGTGTTATATTTGTTTGTGCACAAACATACTGTATAACAGTTTTTTACATCACTGATAATGTTTCTATTGTCTGCTGAAAATGCTCAAAGTCAAATGTACCAAACTGCAAATGAAAAAAAATGAAAAAAAAGTGTCATCAAGTGACTTAACACTAACAGCAGCTACCAAAGCAGCTTTCTAGTTTCATCCATCGATTATCTATGATCTATCATATATATTTATAATAATTATATAATGGATTGTTACCTAATCTGTAGGAAAGCCACAGCACTGCAATCACTCCAAGAAAAGAGACAAGCCGTCGATGGCTGTATTGTCTATACTGCACAAGAAGCTGTATGTCATTCAAGACATGCAGTAAGAAGAACTTTACTCTCATCTTGGTTCACTTGTTGCATCAGCAAATGTGAACTGCAATGCAAATAGTCACCATCTGGAAAAGAAAATGTGGGCATTTGAAAGCATTTTGTAAAGTACCAAATGTCTTCTTCTTTTTCTCTAAGTTCTTGTTCATTACACACTGGTAAAATAGCTGCATATGTGCATTCACCACATGAAGAAATTAAAAATCAAAAATTAAATCTTGGCTCACATACATGTATTTTCTTGCAATCTGCATGTACAGTGTTCAACTTCAACATTTTGAAGACTGACACCTTAAATGCATGCTTTTGGGGGCTGGTGGGGTTGCTGTTGATGATGTTTCCATAATCCACCAATCTCTGACAAATGACATAGAACTACTGGATGTTTAACGTACATATAATAATATATATTTATGTGATTCTAAATTGCATGCATACATGTAATATACTAGTATTACTACACATGGGGGACCTCGGTTTGAAGTCTCATACAAAGGATTTTTTGTAGTCTGCACTGTTAATGTTATGGTGTTACTGTTAGTTACTCAGTCAGTGCACAGCATTTGACACTGGTCTGACCAGAGAAAACTCACGGCAGCTGCAAAGCTAGCCAGCACCTAATCACTAATGGTCACCCATCCATGCGGTGACCATACTTGATCATTCTTAACTTTTTGCTTGTAAGAGGAGTGCTGTCACTCTGAGCCATCAATATCCAATATAGATCTGTACAAACACACTGCTTGGCATCCACTGATCCAGTATGTTCTGCCATTTTTGCAGCAGAAACCAGCTAGTGATGTTGACTGGCAGTGGCCGCAAGAGTTCTAACACGTTGTATACTTGTAAGGTTATCGCATGAATGGTGTTGTTGTCATGGTAAGTCCAATCACGGAGCACTCGTAAGCGAATTTCTAAGTTTAACTTACGTTGGTCCCTGTCTCAGCTGCGTTGTGACGCGATGCTTTTATTTGTTATTTCCTGGTTAAACTTTAAAGTTTGTAACTAATAAAACTAGACATTTTGTTGTTATTGTTTTTTTGTTTTTTTGCCTGCAGATCTCCCCTAAAAGTGGCAGAATAATCAACATATTCATTGTATCTACACTACAAGTGGCAGAATAATCAACATATTGATTGTGGCTACTAATATTACTATTCGGAAGAAGAAGTTGATTTGCTCGAAGCATGACAATTTTGGTCTTCGAGTTCGATAAAAGTACACCGTACAGAGAAGAAAACGCAAGCTTTCTAAATATACAATTGCATCTTTGAATAAGCCACAAAAACTTTTCAAGATGTAGATAATTCGGGATTATAAAGGGCTATATTTGTGTAATAATAACAGTGAGTGAATGTCCATACCTATAATCAAAATGAAAGGTAGGCTGAGCAGCCATGTTTGATCCACTGTGTTTATGCCATTAAAAAAAGATCATCACACCTCAGCGGCGCTGAGTCGGAGGAATAATAACAACAACAGAACACCATACGCTATGCATGTGATTTATATTCTGTAAAGTAACGAAATGATTTATTTTACTTTAAAAGATAGATATGTTTAACGCTGTAAGCGGCATTTCAAGAGTGGCTTCCCCTAGTAGCCTACTTTCCTTTTTGTCCTTGACACAGACTCTAAACATCCTCGGCACTGACAGTCACAGAAGCATATTGCCACTTTTACACAGTAACAGGAGTGTCAGTGGTCAGCCTCCTTTTAGGCGGTAGGTGAGGGGTGGGGGGTATCAGTAAATAGAGCAAGTGCACGTGTTACCGAGGTGTGAAATGACTGCAGTCTTAGATAATGGTGATTATCAAGGTTTTTCACCGGTATGGAACCGTGCGAAATGCTGTTTAAATTTTTCGATCTGGTTGGGCATGCCGCACTGAAGAGATTTTTCAAGAGCAGTGAATGCAAATGCTGTTGGCCAGGTTCCGTGTTGTTCCCAGTGCACATGACACACAAGATCTTAGCAATATTATTTAGTGTTGAATGCTGTCACAAAATGTGTTCTTTGACTTTCAGTGACTGGGTTAATATGATGGAGTTGTTTTCTCTGTATGTGTAGTTTGCACTACTTATTTTTGTTTCAGACATAATGAACTACACTCGATTTTTCAATCCAACAAGTTTGACCAGACAGCCTTCACCAATTCGTGTGCTGAGTATGTAGAGTAGGCAGAGTTTCTTCTTGCCCTCTTATTGTCTTAATTCTTTATAATTTTATGATCAGTATAAAACAACAACTAAACAGTAACAAGCAAACAAACAAATTAAAGCAAAACAACAACTAACAACAACAACAAAACATGTACTAGCACTGTACTGAGAAAAATATACAAATGTTAAAATTCAGTGTTTCAACCATCATCTTTTTGAATGTATGTCTGTGTGTGTGTGTGGGAGGGGGGGGGGGGACTTGGTGAGATGAACTATGCAACTATACAACTGAATGATAAGATGGCTCACTATTTCTTTCTCCTTCTTTTTTCCTTTTTTTTCTTCTTCTCCAACGCCCTCACACGCACGCACGTATGCACACACACATGTACACAAATTGACCACACCTACAGGTACAGAACAAGTTACAATTTATAACTGAAACACTTTTAAGTATGCTCCCTCCCCCCCGCCCCCCACAACTTCTACCCTTCCCTTTCCCAATTTAGTAAATGTGAACTTCCTATCATAATCATTACAGAAATATCTTCTTATGCTGCCTTCAACTTGTAAGTACACATGATGTCTGCACAATTCTCCCAGGTCATGACTGATTGTGAACTTACGTGTATAGGCAAACTGTGAAACATGTCTGTGTAATTTCAGCTGCCATCGTAGCGTCTGGACCCCCATCTCTTATCTCCATGGCAGGGGGTATGCCCAATGCGGACCTTTTCCCCATACAAGAGGCTTCTCTGACACTCAGGTAAACATGCTGAAGCAGGGATCTAAGTGGTCTCACAGACTCAAGACATGTTCCAAAACCTGTGTGTTCAAAACTGCTGTTTTTATCTCAAAATGAAATGCAAATAATTTTCTTTTCATTGACCTTTCTTTCTTTTGTTGTTGTTTGTTTGTTTTTTCTCTCTTTTAAAAAAAAAAAGTTTTGCTGACTTTATTTTTCTAACTAGGAGCAGGAATTATGTCATCCAGCCATCGGGGGAGTGGGGTGAAAAAGGGTGGGGTGGGTGTGGGTGGGGGGATTGTTCCTAAATTCAGTGAGATTCAAACCTTCTTCCTCTTGATTGCTTAACTGTGAGTCAAGTGCCTTCACTAATCACTCATACCCACCTCCCTAAAGACCTGGAAAAGTGTCTGTATGTTTGTCCATCATGCTATTCACGGACCTTAAGGTCACTGGTACTGATGATGCTGACACTAGTAACAGAGGCCCTGAGTGCATTTCACAGTGATGTTTTGACTGTACTGTCCAGTATGCATCTTTGCCTGTGCCTTCTTTGTGTGACAGTGGCACACCCACTGTACCGTTGTATCCAGCCTGATGCATCTTTGTAGGTACCTTTTTGTATTACACTGTCACCTTCACCTCTTGCTTGCAGGGATGGGTCTGTGTTGAAGATTAGCCCAGCACAGATGAAGAAAGCTTTGCAGTATTCACAAACACCAGGGTAAGATGTCTCTTGCTCCACTCACTTGGTCACGTGTTGTTATTGTTTGTTTCTTGGTTGTTGCTGTCATTTTAGGCATGGCCAGAAGTACACAGGTCAGATATGCATAATTTATCATCATCCAGATTCCTTGCTATTGTTGTCATTTTAGGCATGGCCAGAAACACGCAGGTCAGATGTGCTTATGCTCATCAAGATCCTGTTGTTGTTGTCATTTTAGGCATGGCCAGAAACACACAGGTCAGACATGCTTATGATCATCCAGATCCCTTGTTATTGTTGTCATTTTAGGCATGGCCAGAAACACACAGGTCAGACATGCTTATGATCATCCAGATCCCTTGTTATTGTTGTCATTTTAGGCATGGCCAGAAACACACAGGTCAGACATGCTTATGATCATCCAGATCCCTTGTTATTGTTGTCATTTTAGGCATGGCCAGAAACACACAGGTCAGACATGCTTATGATCATCCTGATCCCTTAGTGAGCCAGTCTGGCATATCAGTAAGGTGTTAGGCTGGTAAGTGGAGGGGCCTCAGTTTGAATCCGCTTTGGCTCTCCTTTCTTTTCAAAAGTTATGGTCTGTGGATACTGTCTTGTGACTTTGTCCCTCACAATTTATGAAACATTAAAATGGCTTTCATCACTGCCCATCTTACCGCAGGAGTCATTCTGGTGGTGACAGTGTAGCAACAGGTATATAATCTCTCCCTCTTCCCCTGCCTCCATACCCCCTTCCCCCCATCCCTAATAAGCCTTATGGTTTCTGTGGATGTTAAGCACCATGTTTACTTACTTACCTGATCCCTAGTTGCTGTTGCCATTTTAGGCATAGCCAAAAACACGCTGGTCAGACATGCATAATTTATGGTCATCTTGATCCAAGGGACGAAAAACATTCAGCCAGGCTTCCTTTGCAGGCTAGGAGACAAAGTACAGCTTGGATCAAGCTTGAGAGAGTTGGTGGCACAGAGAAAGTGTTCTTGTCTCAAAAGCCAAGTTCACCACAATCAAGCACAGTCACAACATGGATGGGTGACCATTATGTGCTAGGCATTGCGTCCACCCCAAGATTTCTAAGAGTCAAATTCTATGCAGGCTATGAAAGTCCTTCAGATGAGACTATAAATGAAGGTCCCCGGTGTGGACATACCTACAAATAGATCACATATGCACATTAAAGATCCTGAAGTCCATGTCAGAGTTCAGTGGATTGTAGAAACACCACAAAATAACTCAGCATGCACTGAAAAGAGCTGGACACTATGCAGAAGAAGAAGAGCTAGAATCAAACCCAGTAGCCATTCTGTTTGAAAAGTTCTCATGCCAGTGATGTGAGAAAGATAATCTCCCCAGCCAACTCCCTCTCTCTCTCCTCCACTTCAAATACTCAAAGATTGCCTTGTCTTGCCTTTGTTTGTCCTTTTCTTCCCCTCCTCACCCGTCCCCATCTTTTTTTCTTCTTTCTTTCTTTTTTTCCGACCCTTTTTTTTGGGTCTCTCCCCTCCCCTCCCCCCCCCCCCCCCCTTTTTTTTCTTTTTCCTTTTTTGCCAGTGGTTTTGGAGCATTTTTCATTGTATTAAAGAAGTTTTTAATTTCAAAATGATCAAACCAGACTGCCCGAGATGCTGCAGTGGGTGAAGAGGCTGCAGAAAGAGATGCACAACCCCCCCACCATGGGCATCGCAGACCCACAGCGGCAGCTGGATGTCCTCATCACTGCTGGAAGTCAGGATGGGATCTGCAAGGTTGGTCACATTTCTCTCCCCTTTGATGTCATACTGTGTCTCTTGGAACATTAATAAATGCTGTGGCATTGTTCCTGTAGTAAGACATCTCATACAAATGAAGAAAATCTTGAAAGAGGGCTGCAGTTTGAGGAGAGGTTTATTTACAAGGTGTTTGCAGGTAGGTGTTTCCAAGTGGTGTCTTATGACTATGACGGTGTCATTTGTTGGAGTTTTACAGTATGTCAGTCTGTACAGCTTTGTTATCTTTGTGCAAGGATTTCATTGCAAATAGTGTTTGTGTATTTGGGTTAGGGAGGAGGGTGGGGGGAAGGTTGGAATTTGGAAATGTTAGAGTAAAAGCTGAGTTGTTCTCTGCTGGTTTAAATGCTGTGGCATCCATGTGATATATACAACTAGAAGGATGTAAACTTCTTTGTTGATTTATATCATCTGTGTTGTGTTAATTAAATCCACTGACTTGTTATTCTCTGAATCCTTCAAACTTAAAAAAAAAAAAAAGTGCTTGCACATTGCAGGGGCTGTCAGTTTAAAAGTGTCTTTGCTGGTCTGCATGTTTTCTGCATGTCACACATATGCCGAAATGAACCCAGTGACAACATCAACTAACAGATGCTTGTAAAGGATATGGCAGAGACTGGAGAGTGGTCTGGATTTGTTTTTCTTTTTCTTTTTTCTCTCTCTCTTTTTTTCTTTTTCTTCAGACCATGGAAGCTTGCCTCCAGGAAGGTCAAAGTGTGTTGCTGGAATGCCCAACCTACTCTGGCACCCTGGCAATCGTGAGTGTTTCTTCGGAATGTCTGAAGACAGCCAAACCTGCCATGAAAAGAGATAAAGGCTGTGCCCATCTGTTAGTTCCCCTTTTTCCTTCTAGCCCTGTAGAGGTGGGCAAGGAGGGTAGCGATGGAGGATGCTGCAGGTTAGTTAGCTGCTGATTAAAGTCACGATAGAGATGAATGTTGTTGGTGAAGAAGTGGAAATGTCAGGCTCTTTGCAGTCATGATGCTATACAACCCTGCTCTTGTGTGACTTCATACGGGATGGGAGTGTTTAAAACATTTTTTTTTTATATAGAGTGCCAACCCTGCAGCTCAAAATGCTGAACAATACAAATGTAATAAAACACACATAATGTACATCAAGATAAAGACTATTATGAACGCACACACACGCACACATGCACGCATGCTGGCATGCACGCACACACACACATGCAAGCAGATGCACTCACACACACACACATGCACTCACACACACACACATGCACGCACACACACACACACACACACACACACACACACACACACACACACACACACACACACACACACACACACACACACACACACACACACACACACACAGACTGATAGTGATAGAGGTGAAGGACAGTGTTGCTGACTTGAAATATTTTTGTTTTTGAAGGATAAGAGAGTAGCCTGATGTCTCATAGAAGACTGTTCCAGATGTGAGAACCAAAGTGTGAGAAAATGCTCCATGATAATAAATCTCCCCAAAACAATTGACTGTGTGTGTAGCCTTCCTGCAGGTTTATTCAGTGTGTCATGAAAACAACTGACGGTGTGTGTAGCCTTCCTGCTGGTTTATTCAGTGTGTCATGAAAACAATTGACTGTGTGTGTAGCCTTCCTGCTGGTTTATTCAGTGTGTCATGAAAACAATTGACTGTGTGTGTAGCCTTCCTGCAGGTTTATTCAGCATGTCATGGATTTTGGGTGTGTGTGTGTGTGTGGAACTGGTTTATTTATTTATACATGAAACTTCCATTTCTACTCTTTTATTGATAAACAAAATCTGTCAACAGGTAAAACCCATCAGACCTAAGATAATGGGGGTGAAAAGTGACAAAGATGGCCTTGACCCTGCCCACCTGCGTGAGGTACTGTCACAGTGGCAGCCAAGCGATGTCAAGGATAACAGTAACAACATTCCCAAGCTGCTCTACTTGATCCCTAATGGTGGAAACCCGACTGGCGCTGGATTGACTTTGGAGAGGAAGAAAGAAATTTACGAAATTGCACGCCTGTATGATCTGTTAATTTTGGAGGATGACCCATACTTCTATCTTCAGTTTAATGATGTAAGATGTTTCCTTCAAATGCACATTTTTAGTACCTATGTTTTAAACATGTATGTAGAGTTTGTTTCATGGATTTATTATTATTATTCATAGCTTTTGTATAGTGCTGTTCTCTGTTTTCGAGCAGACTCAATGTGCACATTAGCATGTGATTCTGAATGAGTGACTGTATCCTTTTATAGTGTGTATCCATGGAAGTGGTGTGCTGGTAGCGCTCTGTGGTTGTTGCATGGCTGGTGCCACATGGAATGCTGCCATTTCGGCGCAAGTTCTGTGTACACCATTCAACCATGCACCAGGTTACAGTGTCACTTCATTCAAAGCCACATAGTGTATGCGTGTTTATCTGTAACCTGCCACCTGCACCTTTGGCAGAATGACCGGGATCTTTTACGTGCTACTGCGGTAACATGGGGGTGGAACAGATACCGAAATAAGAGTCAGCACAGAAAGTCGACCCTGGAGAAGAAAACTCTCCCACTGCTCCTGCAGGGATTCAAACCTGTGACCTTTCAATCATGAGTCCACTGAGCTATCCCACTTCCCAATTCTGTTTATTGTTAATAGATGGCGAACAGGTGGATTTGTTGTGTGTGTGTGTGTGCAGTTAAAAATGTTTCCCTATGTGGAGTTTGTCAATAGCCAAGTTGTTTTGATACAAGGCTCTGTTGATGTTATCACATTTGACTTGTGCCTGTAGTCCATTGAATCTGAAACAGATAAAATGACAAAAGGAAATTTTCATCTGCTGCTGGCATGTCTAGCAGTACAAGAATGCCCATACATGTGAGGTTAAACGTGATACTGTAGGTGCTGTTTTTAACAATGCAAAGCTCTTCCCGCTGTCAAACCTGCCCTGATCTCTATCAGTTCTTCCTGTTTGGAAGGAAGGACAGGTCCTCAAGGACCCAGGGGTCACATGCTGGTCACATGGTTACTTTGATGTAACAGCCACAGCCTCATAATTTATTCTATCTTTTGTGTGTCCTACCCCAGAATTTCTTTCTGTTGCAAAAAACAACACAAAAAGCTACATAACATAAGCCTGGCCCCAGCCACACATGCGCTGTGAAAAACAATGTTAAAAGCAAAGTGACATAAACAGGATGCCACACACACATGCACTGTGAAAGACAACATAAGAAATAAAGTGACGTAAATGGAACAGGACATCTCCCACACATGCACTGTGAAAGACAACCTAAAAAGCAAAGTGACATAATTAGGACATCACCTACACACACACACACACACACACACACACACACACACACACACACACACACACACACACACACACACACACACACAGGAATTCATTAGCTCTTATATACAATAATTATATCCATAGACATGTACATCAGGGTTATATGTGTATGTAAACGCAATAATTGCCTGCCCCAGTATTTGTCTTGGAGATCAGTATTTTTAACAGCAACGCACAGTTGTGTCTAAAATGTGCTTGCTGTTGAAAAAAGTGCAGTATTTATGCAACATTTTTCAGTCAGTGTGACCCCTTGCATTGAGAACATTCATTAAACTTGGTTCTTCAACACATACCAGCAAACAAGGAGGTTAATTAGCACTTGGAAGACATAAAACAAGCAACAACAAAGACCTGAGTCACCTACATTAACTCTCACCTGGCATGCAAGTAAATACAAAGTACATAATCTCCGCTAGAGGTATGTTCTCAAAAATGTATGCCCCTAGGCAGCATATATACCCTCCACTACTGGCACACTCAGTGACACAAGTGTGTACAGACATAAGATGGAACCAAATTTTTATTCAAGACCATACACAGTCATTGATCTTGAAACTGGTACACACATGTACATGTTAACCTCACAGTGAATTGTCCCAGTCTTAAACAGAACAAGGCCCAGAGCACCTGTGCAGTATCAGTATAAGTATTCTGCACAGGTGCTACAGGACTCCTACTTCAACACATAAAATGGGATTGCAGCACAATGCACTGTGTTGCTTTTGATGCAGTGGTTATTGAAATTGTTGCATGCCTCCTACTTCAACACATAAAATGGGATTGCAGCACAATGCACTGTGTTGCCTTTGATGCAGTGGTTATTGAAATTGTTGCATGCCTCCTACTTCAACACATAAAATGTGATTGCAGCACTATGCACTGTGTTGCCTTTGATGCAGTGGTTATTGAAATTGTTGCACGTCTTCATTGCAGCCCTACATCCCCAGCTTTCTGTCCATGGACGAAGACGGCAGAGTCGTGAGATTTGATTCCTTTTCCAAGCTGTTATCTGGGGGGTATGTGACTGCTTTCTTTCCTTTGTGAGGCGTTTTGTGTTTTCATAATCATTGTTTATAATTTTCTGGTATAATAATTATATGGTGTTTGCCAGTCATACATAATCACAAGATAATTTGATGTGATGCAGAGAAAGTTCACAAATCACATAACTTCAGTGGTATTGAATTTGAATGCATGCCATAGAACTTTGATAGCTTGATTCATGGGTTGCTTTCTTGGTAAGCTGATGGCTTGATTAAAGGCCTGGTTCAAAACACTTTCACCAGTAAATGCCTTGAAACATATTGTTCTAACAGAGAGTTTTTGTTTTGTTTTTGTTTTGTTTGGTTGATTGTATAGGTTTATTCATGGAAGGGATTGACTGATAACTGAACAGATAACTATGATAACTTCAATAACAGATAACTTCAATGTGACTAACCAGGGCAAGAGTGGGTGTAGTGACAGGACCGAAAGCTGTGCTGGATCGCATCAACCTGCATATGCAGGCGTCGGTCATGCACACCAGTGGCCTTGCACAGGTAGGACTAAACCCTTTGCTTCAGTGTACGTGGTCTTTCCGTTTTTGCCCACAGTGATGCAGTAGAGAGTATATGAGCTGTTAATTTTGCCAAGGCAGCTGCAGGAACTTCCTCTTCTGTTCTTTACCTTCCAGCTGCACATCTTTCACACGCACACCCAAAGGCTTACGGGTCTGACAAGCTTTTTGTGCTCGCCTAAGGAACTAGACGCTCAGTCCAGTTTCCTGGCCAGACTAGAGAGTACAGTGCTGAGCCTGGATGGAACATGAGACCATCACAGTGTAGAACACTCACCAACCCATGTTGGATGAGAATTAACCCCTTGGTGGCTTGATTTTCTAATTGTCACTGATAGCTGCAGTGCAGCCTCATAGACAAAGTCAAGGCAAACAACTTTGATTCAGATCACCTTTGGTTCAAGGCTGGAAAAGTCTTTTTGATTCAACAGCAAAATATCTAAACTATCGATCAAATGATCTACCAGGAGAAGACCACAAAGAGGCTTCGTTAGTCAGACTGACAATGGAATTGTCTCAAAGGCAGCATAGAGAAAAATCCTTAGAGATGAGGCAGAGCACATATGGGCTTTCTCTAGCACACATATACCATCTTGAACAGAACTGAACTTTCATCTAGGAGTTACAGCAAAACTGAACCAGTTAAATACTGGATTAAGAAGTTTGAGGCTGAAATATTTTTAGATATACTAAAGAGCACTAGCATTATGTAGATGTGCAAATGGATAACATACAAATTGAGAAGGCATAGTTAATCTGTCTTGTTTTCCTACACATGCCTCCTAGCTGTTCTGTGCAAATGGATAACATACAAATTGAGAAGGCATAGTTAGTCTGTCTTGTTTTCCTACCCATGTCTCCTAGCTGTTCTGTGCAAATGGATAACACACAAATTGAGAAGACATAGTTAATCTGTCTTGTTTTCCTACACATGCCTCCTAGCTGTTCTGTGCAAATGGGTAACATATGAATTGAGAAGGCTTAGTTAATCTGTCTGTCTTGTTTTCCTAGACATGCCTCCTAGCTGTTCTGGAGTCGATGGGTCTGGATGGTTTGCGTCGTCACGCCCACACTGTGGCCGATTTTTACCGCAAGCAGCGTGACGCATGTATAGCTGCAGCCGAAAAACATCTCACAGGTATGAGAACATTTTAGCGTCCTGTTCATGCGTTGCTCTGCTTGTGGTCAGTCTGTAGAAATTGGTGATATGGTTGATGATGCAGCTGACAGTACCTCAGGGTGTGCGTGTTCGATCCCCAACAGCTGAACTGGGACCCTTGCTATAGGACTTAATTACTGTCGTAGTTTGCATATTCTGCTGTTTGTTGAAGTGTTCGAGGCCTGTGGAATGCGTCCTGCAGGTCATCTTTTTACATGTATGAATTTTTATATTTGAAATCCAGTACTAACCACAGTGTGTAATCATACTTTAAATAACCTGAGGTCTGAAGCCATCTCCTGGAAAGTTTTGCTGGAAGGGGGGTGGAGGGTGGGGAGGGGGGACATTCTGAAGCACCTGTATGAACCTGACTGTGAAACCTTCTAGAAAGTTTTGTTGTAAAAGACAGGGTGGGGCATGGTATTTGGAAGCACATCTGTGTGGCTGTGTAGGTCTTCAATCATGTGCCAGGAAGTGTTTTTTCTGTATGTACCTCTATCAGAAACTGGACGGGGGGGGGGGGGGGGGGGGGTTGCTGTTTGTAAACGTCTGTGTGTACGTACCACTTCCTAGCAGAGTATTGCTTGGAAACAACTGTATGGACCTGGGTTTGAAGACATCTCCCAGTAAGTTTTGTTGCATGAGGGGGTCAATTGAGAGGCACCTGTATGTACCTAGGTCTGTCACCTGTGTGTACCTAGGTCTGGCACCTGTATGTACCTAGGTCTGGTACCTGTGTGTACCTGGGTCCAGTACCTGTGTGTACCTGGGTCCAGTACCTGTGTGTATGTAGGTCTGGTACTTTTATGTACCTATGTCTGGCACCTGTGTGTACCTAGGTCTAACACTTTGTTGTATCTAGGTCTGACACCTGTGTGTATTTAGGCCCGGCACCTGTGTGTATCTAGGTCCGACACCTTGTTGTACCTAGGTCTGGCACCTGTGTGTACATAGGCCTGACACTTTGTTGTATCTAGGTCTGACACCTGTGTGTATTTAGGCCCGGCACCTGTGTGTATCTAGGTCCGACACCTTGTTGTACCTAGGTCTGGCACCTGTGTGTACATAGGCCTGACACTTTGTTGTATCTAGGTCTGACACCTGTGTGTACTTAGGTCTGGCACCTGTGCGTACCAAGGTCTGACACCTTGTTGTACCTAGGTCTGGCACCTGTGTGTACCTAGGTCTGGCTGAGTGGTCCGTCCCCAGTGGAGGAATGTTCTTATGGATCCGCCTCCTGAATGTCAAGGACACCTTCACGCTTATCTCAGAAAAAGCCAGAGCAGCAGAGGTGCTGTTCGTGCCTGGCCAGGTTTTTATGATCGATGAATCTGCACCCAGTCCATACATCCGTGCATCTTACTCACTGGTTTCTCCAGCAGATATGGATAAGGTACAGTGTGTGGATGTGTGTTTTGTATATGTGTTTGTGCATGTGCCTGTGTATGTTTGTGTGTATGTGTGTGAGTGCATGTATGTGTTTGTGTGTGTGCTCATGAGTGTGTGCTGTGTGTGTGAATGCATGCATTTGTGTGCATGTGCATTATGCTGATACAAGCAAACTGCCAAATGCGTTTATGTGGTGGGAAGAAGTGTTTCTTCTTCTTTTCTTAAGTGTAATTGTAGGTGTGGCAAGGGAGGGCATCTCCTTCAGTCTCTCTCAGCAGCACATAATATTAGGTTAATATCCAGCTTCATCACTCCAAACTAGCGCAATCTTTCTCATTTGGAATTAAGGTAATAAATGTTATGGAATACAAAATATTAATGCTATGATATTATTTATCTCCATAGTTTTTAACAAATAAATTTTTATGTAAACTAAAAATTAAAAAAACACTAATTTGTTGTACTTTTATTAAACTGTTATAGTTCAAAATTGGGCAGTTCCCCTGATTCTATTCACAGTTGCAGCACACATTTTCTTTGTATGTGTGCTGCATTCATGAGTTAGAAACACTCCTGCTAACAACTGTTCTGCAATAGATGTTTGTTTCTTTCACGGCTTGTGTCCATCTCTTTGCAGGGTTTCCAACGTCTTGCTGAGCTTCTGAGAGAGCAGTCTAATTCTTAGAAGCCAAGCCAGTGTACAAGGGACAGTAAAACAACCAATGATGTTCACAACATGCAAGTTTAGATCAACCAAAGTCTGTTCTTCTTCAAAGAATAATGTGTGGCTGTGTGTGTGTGTGTGTGTTTGCATGCTCACACCAGTGATAGGTGCTGTGCATGTCTGTGTCTGCAGGCATCCACCAAAACAGGGTGCAAACTGTATGATTCCAGCTGAGGTGTACACCTTCCGACATGGTCCAGTTTAGGTTATTACCTGCTCATCTCTTTCCATCCTTTTCACGTCAAGCTGAAGTTACTTAAGCGCAGCTTTCAGCACCATGGGTGTACAGTGTAAGTGACAGCAGACTCAATATCATCCTGGACTGATGTCATCAAGGGTACGTAACTCACCTAACTCAAACACAGCGAGTTTGTACAGAACAAAGTGTAGTGCTATATAAAAGTTATCTGTTAGTATTGTTTTTCACAGAAATCAGCCATTGTTTTGTTTTTTCACGAACAGCATACTTACTATAAAATTCTTGAACCAGAAGGAATCCAACATCCAAAAAAAAAGTTTCTGGATAAATGCTGGATTTTTAAAACGCAGTTTGTGTTTTTCTTGAAGAATGAAATTTAGAAGTACGAGGTTTTAATCAGCCACGGATTAACATTGAGGTTGCCTGTGCATTTAGTTGGTAGAAAGATCATCAACTTATTATTGAGGGTAGCTGTAACATGGTCTGAACTTTACACTGATCTATACAAGTCACCTGTGCATCTAGTTGTTAGAAAGGTCATCAACTGATTACTGAGGGTACTTGTAACCTAGTCTGATCTTCACACTGACCTACACTGGTCACCTGTGCATCTAGTTGTTAGAAAGGTCATCAACTGATTACTGAGGGTACTTGTAACCTAGTCTGATCTTCACACTGACCTACACTGGTCACCTGTGCATCTAGTTGTTAGCAAGGTCATCAACTGATTACTGAGGGTACTTGTAACCTAGTCTGATCTTCACACTGACCTACACTGGTCACCTGTGCATCTAGTTGTTAGAAAGGTCATCAACTGATTACGGAGGGTACTTGTAACCCTGACCTATACCCTACTCACACATAAATGCTGCAGTTGCCTGAATACTCATATTATTATCACAAGTCCAAAATTAAAAAAATGGAAAACAAGCTGGTGTACATCATTCATACTCCAATCCATTGCATGTGTTCAGTGTGACCTTCACACTGATCATGTGTTGTATCACATCACATCTTTAAGTATCTGATATAGCTTGCTGTACCATCTTAGCTTGCTGTACCATCTTTGCTGGAAAACAACAACAACCTTTGTCAGTAAATGCCAGTCTTTGCCAATTACTAGTCTTACACAGAATACCTCATGTGGTTTATACAGTATACATCTATCCAGAATCTCTTTCGTGTGTGTGTGTGTGTGTGTGTGTGTGTGTGTGTGTGTGTGTGTGTGTGTGTGTGTGTGTGTGTGTGTGTTTGTATAAGTTGTTGGTTTGTTGAACTGTGTATTCAGTTAGTGTTTAGTCTCAAGAATGCATTTAACAGCTTTATATTTGGCGGGCAGTCATAAAGAACTGATTTGTTTTGTGTGCACGCCACATTTTAAACAGACATGCAGTGTGTAATGAATCATGTACATAGCATTGAAGTGAGGGTTATCATTCATTAGTAAATCATGTGTCCACAGTGTGTTGTGTATGGAACTGATTTGTTTGGGACTGTGCGCACCACATTTTAAACGGACATGCAGTGTGTAATGATTCATGTGCATAGCACTGAAGTGAGGGTTATCATTCATTAGTAAATCATGTGTCCACAGTGTGTTGTGTTTTTGCATTTACCTCCCCCAACCTGTTCTCCAACTGAACACTTGGGGATCTTGTGATAAAGGCAAATTTCTACATTATTTATAAACAATAAAGATTGTGTATCAGCATATGCAATGTACATTGACTGATGTATTCAGTATATGTTTGGCCATTTTCACATTGTTTATTAACCCACCACATGCAGATTTCATGAGGATTTATCTTTCTGGAAGGTGGATGCTGTTATACAAGGAGCCTATCATGGCTGAAAATAGTGCCCACAGAACTATGCAGCGCCTGACAACATTTATTGAAGCCTTGGTGTTCTTGCTGATGCGAGCATGTTGTGACGCAGCCCAAGCCGAGGTGAGCAGCCACCCTGTGATCAACAGATATCTTCAGCCAGTCAGCGCTTGCGTACCGACACACCTGCTTTGACAAGCTGGCATGAACAAAGCTACGTGGACCATGTGTTTTTCAAAAACAAGGGTCAGCTACTTTGGATCTGTGCAGTTTGAAGCACAAGTCTGACTATACAGTATGTTGGGGAAATAGATCAGGTGACTGCTGCATCACACTACACAAAAAAGAACAGAAGAAAAAACCACTTTGTCAGGGTGGAAATGGGATCCAGTGGGAGTGAAGGTAGGGGATGAATCATAGATTCTTTCGGATGGAGAAGGGAGTATCTAATGTCAAATGCTATGAAATAACAAAACTGTTACGAGATGGAAGGACTGGATATGAGATTTGGAAGCTTGGTGAGGTAGAAGTTGTCAACTGACATGGCATCAAATGGCATGACATGAACTTACATGGCATCAAATGGCATAACATAAACCTATGTTGTGTTGTTAATTCTACTTGTCTACCTGGGCAGAACTTTTGGCTAAAAGGGGAGGTCCACTGGAAAGATGGCTAAAGGGGCAAAACTTTTGGCTAAAGGGGGGCAGTCCACTGAAAAGATGGCTAAAAGGGGAGGTCCACTGGAAGGATGGCTAAATGGGGGAGGTCCATTGGAAAGATGTCTGAAAGGGGGCGGTCCTTTGGGAAAATGTTAAAAGGGGGCAGTCCACTGGAAGGATTGTTAGACTACAGAGTAAAATATGTTGTGAAAAGTATCTCATTCATTACATCTGTTATTAATATAATTATATCCAAAGGCTTGTGTTATCAGTTAGTGCCATGTGTCTCTCTCTCTCTCTCTCCAAACAGGCATTGTTTCTGCTTTCTTTTCCTACCATTAGGATTTGAGCTTGTGAAAGAGTAACAGCTGATCAGGAGCAAACTACCAAACTTCTTCTCAGTGATGGTAGAATGCTTATACTTGCCAAGAGCAAAATTTAATAACAGCTTCAGTGTGAACTTGGACAGCTCTTTTCAATTGAATAAAAAAAAAAAAATGAACATTTGATTACATAATTTTCTATTATGCATGCTGTTTTGAAATGCAAAAAATAATGCCCCCCCCCCCCCAAAGCAATGCCAAAGCAAACAAACAAAATAAAAAAGTATGAAGTGACTTACCTGAACAAATCACAAGGAAAAGAAATTCATAGGTTGCCCTGGATCAGATGTTTCTCTTCAAATGTTTTGTGTGTGTGTGTGTGTTTTCCTTCGATTGGTTTTGAGTGTGAATAATTTTGCAGTCACAATAAAATGCATATATTTTATATACATGTATAATATGCATATGGCTTGTTAATCTTTTGATCTTCTTTTAATAATACTTATTTTTAAGCAGTATTAAGAACAGAAAATCATGAAGAGGCAATAAACAGAAATGGTTGTGTTCTTTGTGTTCTCAAATCTCACCTGTTGCTCTTGTGTGACCCTGTGGACTTCACATTTCATTCTCCAGTTGAGCATCAGTTGTTTTTACAAGCAGTGATTTCACACCAGAATCAATCAAAAACAAATAAATAATGTTGCAGATCACTCTTCAACAATCTCCCATGAGGTAACATTACTGCGTGCACGCAAACTGATGACAGTAAAATACAAAGCGCACTTTTCAACGGTGTTTATTTGAGGTTCACACAATCATGTAACTTTTGTACAAATCAGATATTGTTTGAGGTTCCCACAATATATAATCTTTGTACAGATAAGTTTTTTTAAATACAATTTTACATTCACATTCACTGCATTGGTCAGAATGTGACTAATGACACAAATCACAAACTCTAAAACTCACTCACTCCAACCATCCTTTCCAAACAGAGACTGTCATTTCACATGCAGACATGCTTCCAGTAAAACACGCTTATACCACTTATTTACTGCCCTCTTCCTTTTGATCCAGCAGTGGGGGATGTTCCAGGATGGTGTCAATCAATCCAAACTCCTTGGCTTCTTGAGGATTCATAAAACGATCCCTCTCCATGGAACTCTCTGAAAACAGATGCACACTGTGGCTCAGGCTGCAGTTCACTTGATGAAAACGAAACATGTTGCAGTTCAGGCTTCAGCCCACCTCTGAAAACAGAGACACACTGTGGCTCAACTGCGGCTCACCTGATGAAAACAAAACACACTGCAGTTCAGGCTTCAGCCCACCTCTGAAAACAGACACACTGTGGCTCAGACTGCAGCTCACCTGATGAAAACGAAACACGCTGCAGTTCAGGCTTCATCCCACCTCTGAAAACAGACGCACACTGTGGCTCACCTGATCAAAACGAAACACACTGCAGTTCAGGCTTCAGCTCACCTCTGAAAACATACACACACTGTGGCTCACCTGATGAAAACAAAACGTGCTGCAATGCAGGCTTCAGCCTGCCCTCTGAAAACAGTTGCATGCTGTGACTGATTCGTTCAGACGGCACTTCACCTTCTAAAACTGCTGACATGCTGCAATTCAAATCCACCCACTGAAAACAAACTTGTGCTGTGGTTCAGACTATGCCCAGTCCACTCTCTCTGGTACAGCCCCTCCACACCACTCTGAGTTGCTTCATCTCTACTCTGCTTCTTGCTCTTTTTGCACAGTCTTGGATCTTCTGTGTTCTGAAGATGGGCAGTAGAACCCTGGTGGTAAGATCCTTTCAGTACATCGGACCTGTCATCTGGAAATCTCTAGCTCTCTCTGGCAGGCATTCCTCTTCTCTCTTTTACTTCAAAACTGTAAACCTATCTCTTCTCTTCTGCCTGCTGATTTATTGTTTCCGTCTTCTCTTTTTCACCAAATGATCACTAGTAATGCATGCATTTTTGTAGTGTTCATGTGGGTTGCATGGGGTGTAACGTGTACATGTGTGCAAGTGTGTGCTCTCGTGCTTGTATGGATGGGTGTGCATCTCTGTGTGCGTGTGTGTGTGTGTGCGCATTCATGTCTGTGAGCATGGTGGGGAAGGTGGAAGAAAGAAAACGGGTGACACATGACTGAAAACAACAATGACTTACCTGGACTATTGACACAATTAAGAAAAAAGCTTTCAGCATTTCTCTACAGCATCCCCCAGCAAAATATTAAAGAGACTAAAAGCACTTTACAACCTAGTTTCAAGAAGACACAATGTTCAGCATTTATTAAACCTAAACAATAAGATGCACCCAAAGTTGGTAAGATTACAGAATCAATGGAACAGGCAGCGATGTTCAGCTGTACTGCACTACTGTTAAGCCACAACTCACCAATGGCATCCAGTGCCTGCCCTGTATGCTTGACGTAGAGTTTGTTGATCTGCTTTTTCAGTTTCAAGATCTCTTCTGCTTGGATCTGGATGTCTGTGGCTTGACCCTGTTCAAAGTGTCACAATGTGTTCACTAGTTTATGCAAAAACAAAAACATAACTCTTTGTTATTTCTTTTTAAACTTAAAGTCACTGTGGCACTGAGGTAAATTCTTAAAACCACTAAATTTCCACTCTGATCTCTTAGATTCATTGTCTCTTACCTGTGAAGTCATTAGTTCTCCTTTCTATTTAACTCAAGAATAATGCCTCAGGCAACTTAGAATCGGACTAAATTTAGAAACACATTCACACACATACTTGCCCTGATATAACCATGCTGGTTGACTGGGCGTAAAGTACCAACTTACTTACTTACACATACATTTACAGACACAAACGCACACTCACACACACACACAGTATTAAAGTTTAAACAGTTTTACATAATATCACATGTGTGACTTTTTCACAAATAATATCTACAGGCACGAAAGCTGGTTTGGGCTCAATGACACACAAGAATTTCTGTTCTTGCAAACACTAGACATATTAATTAACACAGGAACCCTCAGAAAAGTAAACATAGCAATGTCAAAGCAGGCTGAAAATTTTTCAGTTTCTAATTCCCCCCACCCCCAATCACCCATTTTTGGTGTCCAGTCAGTTTATGATCGGAACAAAATTTGAATATATATATACACCATTTTAGATTTTTTTGCACTTTTGTTATTGTGTTTTTTGCATTAGTCTAACTCAGTTAGGTCCATCTTGAGGATGTAACAAAGACCAAAACCTTAAGAATGTACCTCTGGTGGACTGGTTTGGTTTGGCTGGTTAAACTTGTTTAATGCTGAGTTTTCTCCGCCAGGAGACCAAGATCCCAGGAGGTGGAGGCAAGAGGGAGGCTATACCTAACACTACACTGTCACCACTAGAATGACACCAGCATCAAGATGGGCAGTGATGAGAACTAGTTTGATGTTTTATTAATTGTGAGGGCCAAAATGACATGACAATGTCCACTGATCACAACTTTTGGAAAGGAAAGATGAAGCAGAATCAAACCAAGGTCCTTGTGCTTACCAGCCTGTGAGCATGGCTCACCACTAGGCCAAGCCAGATCACACCTTTGGTGTAGTTTATGTACTTTGTATTTATTCACGTACCAGGTGAGAGTTACCACAGGTGATTCAGATCTTTGTGGACCTTTTACCAGCACTAATTAACTCCCTTTGCGAACTGTAGATGATCTATCAATATGGTTGTCTGTCTGTAAAAATAGACTTTTGACTTTATTTTAACAAGCATATTGTAAGCACTCGGGGCGTCACTGAGTGCACTATAAATGTACAGTAGTAATAGTTGGAATCGCATCACCTCATCTTAGCCCTGACATAATCCTATGTGGTTGACTGGGCTCAAAGCATCAACTATTTAACTATCACCTCATCCTGAAATAAACGTGCGTCTTACCGCTGCCTGCCCTGAGGGTTGGTGCACCATGACACGAGAGTTTGGCAGTGAGTAGCGCATGCCCTTCTCTCCTGCACACAGCAGTAGTGACGCCATGCTGCACGCCTGGCCCACACACCATGTGCTGATTGGCGGCTGCACGTACTGCATGGTGTCGTAGATTCCAAGCCCAGCCGTTACTGAACCACCTGAGAATAGAAACCAGAACGGAGCTATGATCACTTAGATGGATGTTCACTGTACATGTATGTAATTATACACAAGTGTTGTGTAGCCAGCGAGAACAGAACAAAAAGGTGAGTATTTTAGATATTTCTCTCCACCCCCATCCACTCCACCCCCACCAACAGAAGAAAGGTAAAAGTTATTACAAATCAGAAGCCTGAAATGGTTTTAAAGTGTGTGCTAAAATTAATCGCACTACGCATGACTACACACTAGAGGTAAGCCATCACACACTCCCTCATTCCTCATCATGTAGCAGCAAACATTAAAAAACACCCACAGCAACTTTCTGGTCAGTTATTGGTCCTGTTTGTTCAAAATTGATGCATGAAAGTTGCAAAAGCACAGCCTTGGGCTTGGCAGGACATTTTGACCAAGTCTGTGATGTCATAAACACGGCTGACATGACCTTTTTCTGCTTGTCATTGGTAGAACAGTGACCCAACATGACTGCGCCCTGAGGAGTTCAAATGTGAATTAAAAAACAGAAAAAGACCTCTGTTGCATAAACATTTATGAAACCACCACCCCAAGCCTGAAACAGAAATATTCCATACATTTTTTATTTATTTTTTTAAAACATTTTCTGGCCGACTTGCAGTTTTGTTTAGAGTCCTGTTCAGTCACTCAGCCATGCCACCTACCAGGGCTGTTGATGTACATGTGGATGGCCTTCTTGCTGCTCTCTGACTGCAGAAACAGTAACTGCGCTACCACCAAGCTGGACAGCTCATCGCTAATCTGCAACAAAATCAGAAAGAGAAAATACCTTCTAGTTCACTAGCACTGCTTCAGGGAAACTAAACTGAGCATGCTGACTTCATCTAACATAACTGAGTACCCAGTTACTTGACTGTTGAAGAAGCTATATGGAACACAATTACAAGTGTGCATATATTGGGTTAAACTTACCTGTTACAGTTTCTGCATGCCAAGTGGGAAGTATCTTACTATTACTACTATGCTAGTTTTTGGTGATCCAAAAGTTGTGTAACTGTGACTGAGCGCATTACTTTTATTTTTAATGTTTCCCCTTGCAAAGAATGGCCAGCTGGCAGCAGGTAAAATGAATGCAGAGATCAAGCTTCTTCAGATTTTGGTAATGAAAACAGCAAACTACATGATCTCATGGCATATACATTCTTACATTGCTACTTGGGTATACTCAATTAATAATATTATTTGATTAATTAAGAGAGTGTGTGTGTGTGTGTGTCTCAAAATTTAACACCATATAATGGGTGTTGTATATTGCTGCTTAGGTATACTGAATTAATGATAATATTATTTAATTAATTAAGAATGTGTGTGAGTGTGTGTGGCATAAATTTAACACCATAATTATATGGGTGTTGGCAATATTTTCTTTTTTACCTTCAGCCTGAGTGACTGGATTCTCAAGTATGGATTTACATACCGGCCCCATTATGCAGATGATTCTTTCCTTTAGCAACCGGGAGTAGATGTCATATGCTCGCTCTCCTCTGCCAGTCTGTTCAATGACGATGGGCACCATGGGAAACAGCTGGTTTGGAGATGGATGAAAATGACGAGCTTGAGGCCTGCCAGCCACGCATACTCTGAACAAACTCTGAAAACAGAAGCATCACAATAGTGTCATCAATCAACCAGGAGATATTGCAGAAGGTTATTGAAATTATACTCAATTAATAATAATATTATTTGATTAACTCTGTGTGTGTGTGTGTGTGTGTGTGTGTGTGTGTGTGTGTGTGTGTGTGTGTGTGTGTGTGTGTGTGTGTGTGTGTGTGTGTGTGTGTGTGCACTCACGCACGCGTGCATTCGTCTGTTGGTGTGTGTGATATATTTAACACCATATATGGGTGTTGCATATTGTTGCTTGGGTATACTGAATTAATGATAATAATATCTGATTTGCAAAGCAATCAGATACATCAAAGCTCGAGCAGTAGCTGAGGATCTGAAAAAGCCTTTTTGCTACCACTGACTATGTAATGAAAGTCTGGAATGGTAATTGGTATTGCATGTCATGTCTGCAACAATGGTCAGACAGCACATGGAGTCATGTGCAGCAGGGTTTAGTTGTGAATTTTAAGCAGTTCCATTGAAGAAGGAGTATGTGAGTGAGAAAAAATTTAAGTCAATCTGAAGATTGTACCACCAGTAAAGATCCTTGACAATCACAATGGACCTCATATTTTTTTAAAGACTTTTTTTTACCTTTTTTCCAGTGTGATACAGCTCTCCTATTATTACTATATATATTGGTTACTAAAAGTAGTATAACATTCTTTTTGGTGAGCAGATTCTTGAAAGTAAAATTTTACATTTCCTATTTAAATTACACATTTTAAATAATGTTCTCTGGCAAAAATGGGGCAACACCATTAGTTGTCTATGAGATATAAAAAATTCCCAGTAAGGCAGCAGAGCCAGAGATGTTGTCAGTAGTTTCTTGTTTTGTCAGAGGTACCTTCTTCTTCATCTTTGTTCAATGAGTGGCCACAATCAACCAGTTCAATGAGTGGCCACAATCAACCAGTTTATTATTCTATCACTATGCAGGGTGTCATTGTGCAACCCCTAACACTGTGTAACAGTAACATAATTTTCAGTAAGATTATGAATATGAAGAAGGTCACTTCACAGAAGAAGTCTAGCCTGGGGAGAGACAGCCGTCTAACGTGGTCTGATTGGTGTCATCGTCTTCTTCTCTGTAGGCGACCAGTTTCTTTACACACATAGAGATATAAGTTCACACCGAAGACGTAAGGGGGTGTAAACTGTAATGGAAGAATCAATGATGAAATAAATAAACGAAATAATTGAAAAGGAATAAAATAGGCAAAACGACATCATCAAGAACTTATTCCTGGCTGCAAACCATTACCAAAACAAGGAGATAATCCCTGCAATATTCTTTGTAGGTCTCAGACTAGGCCAGTCCAGCCAGCGAAGCGCTCCCCGGGGCTGGACCACCACGATCGGCAGAACCCTAGCCCCTCAACAACTCTACTCTGAATATTGCAGCAAAGCCAAAGAGAAATAAACATAACAAGAAGATGAGTTACTAGCGTTCATTCACCTAAATTATTAACAGACCTTCACAAAGGACGCTCTCATTTTGAGCTGTGGTATACGAAGTGCCATAAACGCTGTGAGTTAAAAATTAAATTCCCAAACGTTTCGTTGACTTTGTTACACAAGAAATCGTGTTCTTTCGCTCTCTACACAGGAAATAAACGCTAGAAAGCGACAGTTCTCTCCCTTGAGAATCCGGCTTCATTCGACCATTTCCGTGAAGAAGGCGGAGACCGACGAGAGCGTCCGATTTCGGTTCCGAGTGGTTTCTACCCGCAACCGCGTACATGGCGTTCTGGCAACAGTAAACATTCTCCCGCGCCGGTCACGGAAGTTTGCAATCATGACATCGACTTTGCGGAAAAATACTTTTGTGATTTCAGAGTAAGGATCGTTGTTGTGAGTGTGTGATTCTGTTGCGCTTCTTACTTTTCTTTCGCAATGCGGCGGCAAAGAAGAGGAAGAAGAAAAGGAGATCGATCTAGCGCTAATACTCCTCCAGAGTTAAAGACGGATGGACGAATTATTCACAGAACTTTGCTGGTCGCATTAGGTGCGACTGAGAGGAATGATAGAAATTATTCTTGTCGTCCATTTTAAACCAAAAAAATCGTGTTAAGTTGGTGTCTATGTTAGTGAAAGCATATACAGGACAGTATTTACGCAGTGGAGATGTAATGATTTTATCAGGCAGATCTGTTTTTAGCAGTAAAGGCATAATATGTGGTCACTCTCTTATTCGGTTGTGAAACTGTTCCCCTGATATAAGGGTAGATCTGGTTGTTGATTCCCGGATTTTTCAACATTGTTGTGATACTAGATAGCAAAAGGACTTGAAACTATGTCATCATTTTTATCCTTAAAAGGGTTAAGGTTAACTAAAATGAACTAATCCTAACCCAAATCCGTGGTGGAGTGAGCAGTACAGTCATAGGAAGAGTTGTGTGGAATCGGGAGGGAGGCATCACTGCAGGATTACCCATCACTGACTATGCTGCTGTTCACAGATTACTGGGTTTGATGTAGTGACGGGGGCTGGCGCAATGATTTTACAAGATTACAAATATATTTATTTGCCAGTGACATAATGTGCACAGGAATTTGTCTTGGTGATGTTCCATTCATTACATTCACAGTGTGCTTATTAATAGACACAATGATCCAATTACCCATGTATAAAAGTTAATGTAACAATCTCATTCTTGCAATGTAAACTACTGCACACACACACGCACACACACACGCACACACACACACACACACACACACACACACACACACACACACACACACACACACACACACACACATGCTGACTTGCACTGCATTTTTGCAGTTTCACACAAGTGGGGGTGCCAGCAACATGACATCTGACTTGAACCATGCACACTAAAACAAGCCACTTCCAAGTCACAGTAAATCACAGTCGCAGTCACACAAAATATGTGCGTCCCTTGCATAATGTTGGCCACAGTGAACTTTTCTTAAACTGTTTGAACCAAGTGGCAAGTCAGAGTGTTGTAGAAGAGATTGTGTTTTGATTGTTACATGGCATCAGCCACATCTAGAACTGGAAATGATTGCCTGCTGCTGTTTAATTTCTTACCTAGGATCTTGACTATGTTGCTATCTTTGAGTCATTGCTTCCTTTCCTCACTCGTATCCCTCTTTCATGAAGAAAGGAAATTAATAATTCAATAATGTAGGAAGGAATACACAGTAAAGGAGGGAATGTGTGTGTTGCATCATTTGATTTGTGCTGTATTGTTCAACATTATGATGCTTTATTGTTGATTTAGTAGTAATTAAATGAAGCGTAAGTAACTTGGAGAAGAAAAATAGATGATAATAATTATATATAATATATAATATGCAATTGTTTTATACATATTGAAACAGAGTTTTGGTCATACCTTTCCTGATGTGTGCTACACTCTCTCAAACCACCAAAAATAATTTTGGCAACATTTCTGTTGGTTCAGAGTGCCAGCAGCTCCACTGCTGCCGGCCCATGTGTCAGGGATGGATCGACAGAACTTAATGCGGCTCAAGGTCAACCGAATCGCACTGGTTCAGGAGTTAAGAGTTGAACATATCATTGGCGCTCTCACCAGGAATGACATCATCACTGAACAGGACTTTCGCAAAATCGAGACTGGACGCACCCCACAGGATCGTGCCCGCATCCTCATCGACATTCTTCCCACCAAGAACAAAGATTCTGATTGGTATAAATGTTTTCGTGATGCTCTACTGAATCCAGAGGGTGGCTCCAACAGTGTGAAGCAAAGATACCGATCACTGGTGGAATTTTTGGACAACACTATGATCCACCGCCCTACATCTCAGGCAGGAAAGTTTAGTGAGGTGGAAAGTCGTGCCAGCAAGGTGCAGTACCCTCGATACCAGCCTCTGCCGCAGATCAGCGAAAGACAGTCAGAGCCCAATGTGTTGAACTTGGAAGAAGAGGGGTCTGAGAGGCAGAGGGAGTCAGTGAGTGTCAACATGGATCTGGACAAGATGTCCATGTGGAGTGGAGACAGTCACAAGCCCATGATGCTGGTCAAGGGATTCTTCCACCAGTGGATCCCCACTCCAGATAACTTCAGGTGACCAGTGTGTGTGTAGATTCATGTGTGCATGTCTGTCTCACTCTCAGTGTCTGTCTGTCTCTCACTTGTTCTGTTAGTCTGTATACATGTGTCTGTCTCTCTCCAAGTTTACTGTAATCTGGTTGGAGTGGGTGTGGGTGTGGGGTTGTTTGTTTTTGTTTTGTTTGGGGGGAGGATGTTGGAGGGGGGGGGCAGTTGTAGGGGAGCAGAAGCTATCAAGCTATTACCACGGCTGTTTGGTTTGGTTTGTGATTGTTTGTGTAAAGCTAGCTAGTTGTTTTTTGTTTTTGTTTTTGTTTATATGTATTTTGATTGTTTGCTATGTTTAATTTTTAATCAAATATTGCTGCACATTTACTCATATTAAAATTACATAGCTGATCTTTGATATTTCTGGTTAAGAGACTAAATTGTTTTAGTTTTTTCTGTTTGTTCTACTGAACTGTGCTTTTAGCAGATTTAGCAAATCAAAGACAAGGCAAAAATTACATGATTAATCAATTATTTTCATCATTATTATAATATTAACGTAAATCACTAAATGGCATCACAAGCAGAAGAGATCAACTTAAGGGGAAGAATCTTTGATCAAAGCTTGTCAGCATCTGTATTATAATAGTAACCATAATCATAAGTATAATTAACACCTTATTATTATTCAGTTAGCCTATTCTTAGTCTTACAAACAAAGCCTTAAGCAACTGCAAGAAGGGGCAAGTAGTTTCCCAGACATGTTCACCAAAGACCACCACCCATAACAGTATGTCATAAGTCACATTATACACTAATGGAGAGTAATGCTAGACTAAGTGCTTCCTGCAACATTACAGTTACAACAAAAATGCGCTACTGCTTTAGGTATAGATCTGCAACACACACGCTCACATGAATGCACACATGCATGTGTGTGCACACGCATGCACACATGCACGCACGCACACACGCACACACACACACACACACACACACACACACACACACACACACACACACACACACAGAATGCATACACACTTTCGTTGAGGTGGGATAACAGAGGAGAGAGATTGACCAATGAAACTGCGGAAGAATGTGCATATATACATATATATCAATTCAAGGGAATAAAGGTTTCGTGGAAAGACATGAAAGACTGGACAAATGGAGCACATCAAACAATGTTAACAATTGTTTCCATGCAAGAGAGATCATGAAAGACTAAGACCCATCAGGGAGACTGAACATGTGTCAAGATATGCCCACCCCACCCCCATCCACCCCCGCTCCCACCCATTTTTTCCCCCTCTGTTTTTCTTTCAGTAATATCCAAGATCAATGTTGATCATTGCTGGTATTTTTGGTGTGCAAAGATGGTGTGGCTGAAGTGGGAAAAAAGAAGTGGAGCAAAATTAAGAGTCCTCAGTCTAAGATATCATTAGCGCTGCCCAGCAGAAGTGCCACTGCATGTAGAACTGCTGACAGGCATGAATGCCCTTTGGACACCCATTGCTGGGGACCTATATAACCCCAAGTACAACCTTGTGTTGTATTTAGGCCCAAAAAGCAGAGCACTAAAAAAATAAAAAAATAAAATCTTCTGCCCTTGTTGGTTTAATGGTAGGTATTTTTAGCTCAAGATTTTTTTGATTTTTTTCACATATATATATTCAGCAGAAAATTATCAAAAGGTTTACAATCTTTGTGTCCAGGTCACTGATTGACCTTCCCAGGTCACTGCGGCAGTCTCTGGAAGAGGCTGGAACACCAGAAGCAATTGAACAGCTCCGTCAGGAACAGACAGCCCTTCAATATCTTCGGCGGCTAGAGGTCATCTCGGCCCTGGCACGTCGGCGACAGCTGCCTTCAGGGTTCGAACTATGCATGTGTGACACCATGCAGGAACTGCTGTCCCAGCCACAGCTGTACCACCTCTACCTCAAGTACATCCGTTCTCTCCAGGAAGCTGACGTCAATATCCTCAAGGACATCTCCATGAGCTACGCCTCTGTCCTTGACATGCTGACTGCTGATCTGTCCTCTGGCCTTCACCGCCAGGTGGTGGGAACTGGATTCCGCTTTGTGGACTTGCTGCTAGCTCTGGAGATGTGGTTCATGGCTGAAGAGGTCCTCCTTAATATCATCAACTTTCTGAAGGCAAACATTGCCATAGAGAACTGGGTGAGTCAAGATGGAAGATAAAACAGGGACAGAAAATATGGAAGGTTTATGCTTCTTTAGTGTGCTGTGGCATACAGAGCCTAGAATGGAGCGAGATTATGTTTTACAGAGGACCAGGGATTACATTAACACATGTTTTATGTGGTTTTTATTACCACATATGCATTGTTTTACTTATTTTTTTAGATTGTGATGCTTAAAGGACAAGTCCAAGGTTAGGGGTGATTTTTGACACGATTTCCGTTAAAGCTCGCTGAGAATGATGATGTAGGTAAAACTGTGATCTGAGGGTTATAAATGCACACAAAAAAGGCATTTTCTGTAGTACCGAAAGCGTCGCCATGACGCCCAGATCACGTGACCATATGCCTACTACGTCACTCTGGGGAGTCGCTGCAAAATGGCCAACTCGAGCTCCGAAGACGAAACTGATACTTTGCCCGAGAGACCCACAAGGATACAGCCGTATCAGTTTGAGCCTGTCAGGCAGGATTTTGAAAGAGTACTGGAACATTGTGTCAGCTTCGACATGCGGTATTCCATGGGGTTTGCGAAATCGCACTCACTGAAGTGCTCACTACACAAATGGGCGTGATGCGGTGCAGCAAGAAAGTTAGCTTGTTTGAATTGTATAAACTTAATCCACTTTCGCCTCACTGCGGGTCATTTACGCGGGAGCTCGTGCATTGTTATACCTGGGGTCGTCTGCGAATTGTTACATTTCGTGGCAACACAGTAGGCTGGCATAGTTAACTTTTTTGTTGACCACACGCATACACAATTTACTGAAGAATCTAACATGGCAACCACACTGACTCCCCAGACTGACGTCACTTCCGGGGAAGCCTACAGAAAATAAAATCAATTAAAAACCCAATTAAACAATTTATTTTTATTTCATTAAATCTGAAACTAGTGACTCATTTGTCAATCATTTCGATGGTCATTTTGCATACTTAAAAACCTTGGACTTTAATGCACACATACAAATCAAAGGGCTAGGCAAGCCATGGACAGGAATAAATCTAGAAAGGACTTGCCTTGCTGTGCTTAACTATCCTCCCTCCTTTCCTTAGTTTTCAACAGCTAAAAGTAAACATCTGTCATAACACACAAACACCAACTCTTTTACTGATTTATGGATGCTGTTTTTGTTTTTAACAAACAGATGTCAGCATTATGTTGCAGAATTAGAAGTAAAATACCAGAATATACACTGTGTTTGCCTAGCTGTCTTGCAGTTATAACCAGTATGACTGAAATATCATGTGTCGTTATATTATTATTTTGTATGACTCATAGAAGAATACTTCATGTTGTTTTTGCATGTTGTTGTTTTTGTAGAAGAAAAATCTCAAACAGGATTTTAACCATTTATATGTGTGAATGTTGTTTTTAAAGATCAAACAGTATTCCCTATCCCTGTTGTTATCTTTTTGAGGTTCAGAATAATACTTCCAGGTTTTTTTAATTTTTACTGTTGTTGTTTTTAATGGCTGAGCAATATCCTTATTATATCCCATCTGTTATTTTTTGCCAAAAAATTTTGCTTCTGATTTTTAGTTTTAGACTTTTTGTCTAGTACACACATGCTGATGATGATGGTGAATGTTAGGATGTAGGCTTATGTCTGGATAAGGAGGGTCTTTGACTTTGTTATGACCACCCAGATTATATTATGAGGTTTTAGTTAACACCAAATTTAACTGTAGCCAATTTTTGCTCCTGAAGGTGGATGAATATAAGGCCCATGTGAGACTGATGGCAGTACGCAACAACATGTACGACCTGCAGGCGGCCCAGCGTTCCTACTTCTCAGCATCCCAGGTGTCCTATCAGATCCAGATGATGTCCTTTGGACAGCGGCTGCTCTTCGAAGGCCGCCTGCACCAAGAACTCAGCACCATGCTGCTGGAGTATGGCTCCATCCACTCGGCTTTTGGCTGGTCCAAACGAGCTCTGCAGGTTTGTCAGAATCCCTTTCTTTTTTTCTTTTCTTTTTTATTCTTTTTATTCTCTTTTTTTTCTTTGGCATTCCCAGTGGGTTTTGTTGTTGCTGTTGTAATCTGAAACATACTAAATTCTTATTTTTACATTAACAAGTAACATCGACTGATATACTGATTCAGTCAAAAAGCTCAGTTCAGTTTTGTTCAAGATGGTACCTGCATGCCTCTTGATAATGCATTATAGTAGCAGAGCAATCAAAATGCTGATGATGGATACTTCCTTTTTATTTGAATTTTATTTTTCTTATTCTGATGATGATTATGGGTACTCCTTTTTATTTAAAAATATAAAAAAAAAATATTATTTTATCATAGCTATTCTTAATCAATGGGAGAACAAAGAAGAAGACGTGCAAAAAAATATGTTGATATGTCATTCCAACAGGATGTGGATCCAGATGACCCAGCCACGGTTGTGGAGGTGGTGACCCATTCTGTGCTGGTCCACAGTGCCTGCTGGCAGGTCAAGAAAGCCGAGTCTCTGGCAGTCTTTGCAGTACAGTTTGCACTGTGAGTAGACCTTTAGGTCATTTATTCCCTCTGCCCTTCTTCTGTTTCTGTCTGTTTCTCTGTTATTGTCTGTATCTCTCTTTCTTGCTGTTTCTTGCTCTCTCTCTCTCTCTCTCTCTCTCTCTCTCTCTCTCTCTCTCTCTCTCTCTCTCTTGTTTGTCTGTCTGTATCCGTCTCTCTCTCTCTCTTGTCTGTCTCTCTCTCTCACACTCTCTTGTTCTTTCTTGCTCTTTCTTGTCCACGTTCCTCCCACCCTCTCTTGCTCACTCTCTTCCTCCCCATTTCTTTCCCTCTTCCTCCCCGCCCCCTCCCCCCAAGTTTTTGTTTCCTGTTTTTGAACATTTAAAGAGCAAGATGAGAGGGGTGACTGAAAATAAATGTTAAAATTTCTGTTGACATGTATCCAGGGAAGACATAAAAGTGTTTTTGTTTTGGGTTGTTGTTGTTTTTCTTTTGCAGTGTTGCTTTCTATCCCCAGATACCATAAGGACTCTAGGGATGGGGAAAAATGTTGCTGTCATAAGCAACAGTAGCTGCACCAAAATGTAGATGAACTGCTCAGTCTGATTTGTTTTGGAGTGATCACAAATTATGTCTCACAGTTAAACAATGCAAATTTAGCTATTCAGTGTTCCACAGTACAGTACTTTTAAATGTCAGAATCTTGTCATGAATTCTTTCTGTTTTCTGAAGCAGTTTCTATCCACACATCCCATCCTCATTGCCTTTCCATTTGACATAGTGCTAAGGTGATTTAGAGAGGTTACAAATGATTTTTTTCCAGTGACAAGTTTGGCAAGTACCACCCTATGTTCTTGAAGGCCCTGAACAGTCTCTGCCATGTCTGTAATGAGTTCAAGCAGGACGGGATTGGGGTGCAACTGGCAAATGTAAGCAGCCAATATTTTTGTAACTGCGTTCTGACAACAAATGTCATTGAAATGATTATGTTATTTTGGTGTGAGTGTGTGCGTGTCAGTCAGTGTTTTTTTTTTTTGTGTGTGTGTGTGTGTATGTGTGTGTGTGTGTGTGTGTGTGTGTGTGTGTGTGTGTGTGTGTGTGTGTGTGTGTGTGTGTGTGTGTGTGCTTGCATCTAGCAATGTTTGTGTGCATGCGTGTATGTGCATATGTGTGTGCGCACATGTGTGTGTGTGTGTGTGCATGTTTCTGCATGTGCACATGCTTCAGAGCCTCTGTGTATGAGAAATTAGACTTTCAGGAAGTGTTAAGAATATATGTATACATTGCTGCCTCCTACACGACACATAACCAAGACCAGGGGGCCCACGTCCTGCTGGCTGTGTACCATACAGTTGGCTTAACTTTCTCTTCGGCAGCCACATGACTTATGCTGAACACCTAGGCCTAGCCAGCTGATACGAGTATTCTGAAGAAAACATACGTCTGTCAAAAGCTATGCATACGTAGCTCCCTCGTCATAGAGCACCCATGTTAAAAAAATGAATTTTATGCATCAAGGTGGGTAAGCAGTGTTCAGTGGCACAGGAGCACTCTTGCTGCCAATAATTTTTGAATTGTTGGTGCAGTTTCCTTTCAAGAGCAGTCTCAGATGGAGGTTACGCTGTCCAAAACTGCTGCTTTGGAGAACTTTGGTTGTAGTGATAATTCCTGCAAAGCTGAAATTCAAGCAGGAAGCAACACAGCACCATACAATAAGCAGATACAAATCTCTTTGCCAGTGACGTCCTATATGAAGTCCTATAGGCACGGAAAGGGTTAAAAAAGAAAGAAAAAAAGATAGTCATTAAATCCCATGGAAATAAAAGACGACTCAAAATAGAACAGCTCTTTTTGAAGACCACTTTTTCTGAAGCCTCTCCCTTCACATCTCCAAGTGAATGAACCCTGGCCTGTTGTTGCTTGATTGTTACAGTTTTTCATCTCTCATTAGCTAACATAGTTAGTTAAGATGTACTGTATATAAATAACTAGATAGCTGTGTCACTCAGCCTTCTCTTTGTTTGTGTGTGTGTGTGTGTGTGTGTGTGTGTGTGTGTGTGTGTGTGTGGTTCAGGTGGAGGGTATGAATGTATGCTATTTACTTTTTCACTTTGATGTTTCGGTTTTATTTTTTATTATTCATGCCTAATAGCTCTCTGTGAGAGATTTCTTGTGACTTGTTTTGCATCTGTTATTTCATAGCATAAAGTGGAGAAAACATTTAAAGGGGGGGCGGCAGGGGAGGGGGGGGGGCACTGTGTGTGTATGTGGGGGAGGTGTATCCTATGTGTGTGTCAAATGACAGAAAAAAATTAACCCCAGCCTTACCAAGGACCCCTCCATTCATTCCCCCTGCCAAGACCACTTTTTCTCAATTGTTTGGTTGATCGTAAAAGATGTGTTTCATCAAACAAGTTTGACTGTGATGTGGTCAGGACCTGCTGGAGACAACGGAGATGGTGTACAACTGTGAGACGATACACCTGGCCATGGCTCACCGCACACTCAGCAAGGCGCTGATGGCTATGCAGGGCTACCTCACTGACGACGGCTACTACCACCATGCCATGGAGGCTATACGCATCGCTCGAAGCCAGCTGCCTGAGGGACACGCCCTCCTGCACCCCTTCCTCACCAACTTTGGTGAGTGTCATCACGTGTATAAAGTCTTTCAGTGTGTGTGTGTGTGTACCTGCATGTGTGCGTGCATGTGTGTGCGTGTGTGTGTGTGTGTGTGTGTGTGTGTGTGTGTGTGTGTGTGTGTGTGTGTGTGTGTGTGTGTGTGTGTGAGTGGGTGCATGTGTGTGTGTGTGTGTGTTTTCAAGTGCTACAGGTGTGTTTCTGATGAAGTTCAACTCATGCCATACATGATTTAAAACCTGTCAATAAAAACCACCCAAATGATGTACACAACTGGAACCATATTTAGAAGGTATGCAGTTCTTCATACAGCTGTAAAATCAAAGCATTTTGAGAACATGGAAATTGGCAAAGTCTCATGTTGATGGTGTCTTTGAAAGATGAAAGAGGGGGTGTCAGATGTGTGTGCGTTGGGGTGGGGTGGGGGGGGGGGGGCAGACAGTGGTGTGGTGTTAGATTGTCTCATGCCATTACAATCCTATGTCTGTTTAGGCAGGCATTGGGTCTTACAGTGCCAGTCTCATCCTGATTATTTACATTATAGTATACTAGTGTATTTTAGGGCGTGCTCAGGGGTATACTTTACTCTGCTGAATTTAGGAGATAATACTTTGCGTGTCCCCCCCCCCCCCCCCCCCCCCCCACTGTTTTTTGTTCTTTACATGTAGCAACACTGCAGCTTCCCCTGATGAACTGTAGGAGATTGTATATTGTGTTGGGCTAATTCCTTGTTAATCTAATTCCAATTTCCATGGCAGCAATGGCCCTACAGTGGAAGTCCCTTCACTGCCCTAAAGAAGTTCAGGATTCCACACTGCGCTGGGCTGAGACTGAGGCCAAACAAGCACTCAGCATCGTCATCAGTCACTACGGTGACATCAGCCTTCGATCGGCGCAAATACACACTCTCCTTGGTCAGATCTACTCCAAGATGAATGAGTAAGTTTTGCAGTGTAGATGTGTTTTTTTGCATCATTTTTGTTGTTGTTTTTGCCACATTTGTTCCCATCCATATACAGCACTGTTCTTGAGTGTGTGTAGTGTATACAGCATTGATATGCTGTGGTTGTAGTTTAGTGTTGTGTAATGTGCACTGCAGCATGTAACACACTAAAACCCATCTGAAATATCTATCAACCTGTCCCTCCATCCTGTCCTTTTATAAGACAAGGTCACAAGTAAGTAAGTAACTTGATGTTATACTCCCAGTCAACCAGTAGTGTTGTGTTAGATGAACTTTGATGAGAGTGGTTAAATTAAACCAAACATGGTCACAAAACAGGTGAACTTTGATGAGAGTGGTTAAATTAAATCAAACTTGGTCACAAAACAGATGAACTTTGATGAGAGTGGTTAAATTAAATCAAATATGGCCTGTTTGAACAGGGCTGTAAACATGTATACTTTGATATAATAATAATAGATTATTTATGGCGCCCCATCTTGTGGGGGGGGGGGGGGGGGGGGAGGGGGGGCACAGGAAAATAATTGAAAAAACTCTGTGAAATCTTAGGATCAGAGGTTGTGCTGTAGTCTGGACTAAAAAGAGTCTAAAGAGGTACACCAACAACCTCTTCAGGGAGACTGTTCCACTCTGGGATTGTTCTGGGGAAGAACATTTCCTGTCAGTATTGTGTCTTGTGAGAGGGCAGATCATAGGAGTTGGAGTGGGTCTGAAGCTGGCTTTTTTCTCTGGTGGTCTGATGTTGGCATCAAGGTGGTCACTCAGCAGGGCTTCCACAGGGCTTCCAGGTTGCATGTTTGATCGGTTATAGTGGAACAGCTCCCTGATTGCGTGTTTGATCAATTACAGTGGAACAGCTTCTTGATTGTATGTTTGATCAATGACAGTGGCACAGTTTCCTGGTTGCATATTTTATCAATGACAGTGGCACAGTTTCCTGGTTGCATGTTTTATCAATTACAGTGGAACAGCTTCCTGGCTGTATGTTTGTGGAACAGTAAGTTCAGCTTTGAGTCCAAGGAAGGGAAGTTTTAGGGCTTGGTGACTCCTCCTTATAAATAAATACAAAGCATTCATTCTTCACATTTCATCTGTGACATGTTTGTAAGCGCTGTCAGAATTTGTTATCCAATTTATTTGTGAGTTTAGTGCTTCAATTTCTAACCACTGTGTGCATCTGTATATGCATGCGTGTTTCTAATATGTATTATTTTTCCTGCTTACTCATCATCTAGAAAGCATCAAGATATGGAAGAGGAACCGTAAGTAAACATTATACACATTATGAATTTCACTTTTTTTCAGTTTTCTTTACTCTTCTTTGCTCATTACTATTGTGCTGCACACTGTTTATTGGTGCCATCATTCATCTCAATATATTTGATTTATTAATGTAATAATGACAATAATAATTGCTACTTGTTTTATGTTTGCCGTTTGATCTGTGTCAAAAGCTTCCTTTGTATTCATACATTCATTTAAATGATTAACTTTTTTCTTTTTCTTTGTTGCTGTTGTTGTTTGTTTCTTTCTTTGTTTTGCATTTGCTGATGTTGACAAAGGGACTGACCTGGAAATGTGTTTTGTTCAATATGTAGAAATATATATGAAAATAAACACTTCAAGCTGAGGATTTTTTTGTTTTAAATACTCTAGAGATTTTATCAGTAAAACTGGACCCTGATCCATGCATTTAAAAAGTCTGCTTGGAACCGCCACAGAGCACAGGTACAGTGTACATATTATATTTACAACCTTACAGAGACTCATTGCCATTGGCCTGTTTGTAGAAGAGACATCTTTGAAGTTTGCCCAGCTTGGGCATACACATTGTGTCCTGGTGATTCAGTGCACAGTGATATTTCAAAATTTTATTTGGTTTTAGTTCAACATTAAATTTAAAATCAGTGAAGTGATGTGGACTGAATGCTTTCATTTGAAATTCTCATTGATCTTTTCTACCCATTGGGCAAAACGCATTTTGAGTGAGTCAACCTGTTTCCATGCTGATACTGTGTCTAGGCTATGATTGCAGTTAATTTCCAACAAGGATGTTGCTCAGAGTTTAAAACCGTTTACTCTACCTCTGGGATTCAGTGCGAGCAATTGTTTGCTTTTTTGTGCTGCACGCAATTATCCAGGTTAATGGGAGTCCTTGCTGTGTGAAGACATGAAAATCAATGACAGAGCGGCAGCAATTCTCTCTTTAATGTTCTCTGGCCTTTTTCACATTTCCATTTGATTTGATTTTGTTGCAATGGCTCAGCTAGCTCTCTCCTAGTGGTTGTACTGTAGAACCCCACCATAAGTGAAAGTAAAAGACCATGCCAACAGTGGAAATATGATAGGAAACATTAGTGCATTAAACTTGTTTCATGTCTCTCAACAGGGTGGTCTTTTATCAGAATGGTCTCTCATCTTGATGGTCTTTTATTAGGCGGTCTACCATCAGGATGGTCTGTTATTAGGTGGTCTCCCATCAGGTGTTCATTCATCCGAATGGTCTTTCATCAGGATGGTCTCCCCGTCAGGGGTTCACTGTACTGATTTTCCCAAGCTGATCTTGATGTTGCATGCAGCTGTACTGTCCAAGTAAAAAACAAATGCTGATGTCTGCCACAATGAGGTGCATTATTAGATTAAATATTGATTTAGTCTCCTGACAGCCACAGTGCTGCTGGCAGGGAGAGATTGAAGCTCCAATCAGTACTTATTACTGACTGATGTAAGTTAGGATCATTCCTAGCCACAGTGCTGCTGGCAGGGAGAGATTGAAGCTCCAATCAGTACTTATTACTGACTGATGTAAGTTAGGATCATTCCTAGCCACAGTGCTGCTGGCAGGGAGAGATTGAAGCTCCAGTCAGTACTTATTACTGACTGATGTAAGTTAGGGTCATTCCTAGCCACAGACTGATCATAGTTCAGTACAGCATCCTGACTGCACAGTTAGTGAGAAATGACCAACAGTCTTAATCTTATGTATTGTATATTCAGTCTTTGTTGCATTTTATTCCTGAGCTGCACCATCAGCAGTTGAAGTTATTGTGTGGTAGCCATGCCCAAATTAACAGATTGATGCTTTTGGGGTCTGCTAAAAGAAAAACATTGACTCAGAATTATAACAGGGGAACTCTTCTTTTAAAACAACCCAGAACATCCAGCAGTATGATCTTAAAAGAGGAATGGTCCTTCTTTGCAACACTGCAGCCACAACTGCTGATAATGAGGCTTATAGTTATACACAGGGATATATCTTGAAACAGTTTACTCTAAACTTACACACACACACAACCATAAGGATATATATATATAGAGAGAGAGGGGGGGGAGAGAGAGAGAGAGAGAGAGATCAGGGTGGTACAGAGGCCATACATACAACCACAACCTGTATTTATAAAGGTAGCTTACATACAGGTTCACCTGTGAACTGACTGTCACACAACTGGTGACCAGTTCCAGAGCATATTTGTATTACTGAGGACAGTCAATAAAACTTTGTATTGACTGTTTCTGGTGTTCAGTGGTCTACTGAAATGCATTAAGTTACAAAATGGTTGGGTCTGTAACATATCGATTGGCACAAGTGGGTCAGTTTATCTGGGCCTTAGCATGTGCGCACTGTTTCTTATTCATGTAATGCTTTCTGCAGGTCTGCGTGGTGCACCAACAGATTTTTGTTTTTACCAGCTGAGGTTTTAAAACAAATCTTTTTTTCATGTCTGCTTGCAGTTATCATGACAATTACGTAACGAGTATTTAAACATAAGGTGTAAGTCCTCAGAAATAAAGGTATGCAGACAAAAATGAGTATGTACAAAAGAATAGTGAAAACAAATGTTATTTAATAATACACTACATTAGATATTAAGAAGAAAAAAAAGTAATATCTGCTAGCAGTTATTATGGCAATTAGTTAAAAAGTATTTAAACATAATAAACGAATAAAATTTAAACTCCTCAAAAATGAATATATATGTAGACAAAACTGAGTATATATGGAAAATAAGTAAAATTGATTTTATTTAGTAGTACATCCTCCCACAAAATGCAAGCAGGATGTTATTAATGTCCCACAGATAGTAGTACATCCTCAGGCAAAATGCAAGCAGGACATTATAATGTCACACAGACAGTAATACATCCTCAGAATGCAGGCAGGATGTTATAATGTCCCACATACAGTAACACATCCTTAAGCAAAATGCAAGCAGGACATTATAATGTCCCACAGACAGTAACACATCCTTAAGCAAAATGCAAGCAGGACATTATAATGTCCCACAGACAGTAACACATCCTTAAGCAAAATGCAAGCAGGACATTATAATGTCCCACAGACAGTAACACATCCTTAAGCAAAATGCAAGCAGGACATTATAATGTCCCACATACAGTAATACATCCTTAAGCAAAATGCAAGCAGGACATTATAATGTCCCACAGACAGTAACACATCCTCAGGCAAAATGCAAGCAGGACATTATAATGTCCCACAGACAGTAACACATCCTCAGGCAAAATGCAAGCAGGACATTATAATGTCCCACAGACAGTAACACATCCTCAGGCAAAATGCAAGCAGGACATTATGAGGTGTCCAACAAGCAGTAAACATCCTGAGACAGAAAGCAAGCAAGGAAATCCCATGACGTCTACCCTTTCCTTGCTTGTATGCCCATGTGAATCCCAACATTCTGGTTTGTCAATAACATGCCAGTAATGACATCAGCAGACTCTGACTGGGCAACATGTATTGTGATAATTTATGATGATGAACTCAGAACAAATGGTGCTGGCTTTTGTTCATGGTTAGGTCCTCACTTTATATAAGTGTTAGTGTGTCACCAGGAGAAAGTGTGGCAGATATAAAAAAAACAAAAAACAATTTTGTCTCTCAGTCATGTATGATCAGATCAACATGTTAGTTCTCAGATTTTAATGTCCCATCAACTGCACAGACATGGCCCATTCTGCGAGAAAGAGTTGACTAAAAGGAAATGATTCTGAACTGTCTTCTAAAACTGGCCATCCAAAAGTGGTGTGTTCTATCTGTGTGTGCTGATTGGCTGATCTCAGTCTGTCACTCAAATCTTGGTGTCACATTAATTGCATGATTTCTCTCTTGCTCTTTGCCTCCTCATGCATCCTTCACTTCTCCTCTGGCTTTCTCCAAACCTCTTCCTCTGCCACAGATGTAAATGTGTTATACTAATTAGACTAAATTAATAATTAGTACAGCTGCCATTGCAATGACTGGTCATTTGAGATCTATTTTATACACCCATAAAACTCCACCCATTCCTTCCGACTGCTTGTGAGAGTGCCCCTCCCCCCCCCCCCCACCCCTTTTTTTTCTCTCTCTCCCTCTTCCTTATTGTTCCTTATAAGATAAGCATTGACAGCCTCTGTTTTCTTTTCCAATACTAGTCATATATACTAGTCAGATGTTCTACTGCTTTATTTGCTGGTTGTATGCTCATAATATGTAACTGAATGATGTATGGCATGTGTTCATCTGGTGCTATGAACATGCTATGTTTTGTGTGGAAATTCTCATGTATGATGTTCACTCGCTCATTCATGCCTATATGTATATTATAAATAATGCCAGTAATTTGATATCTACTCATCAGTAGCTTAGCAAGGACTAGTTGTTAGACAGGTTTTTGACTGAACCTAAACTACAATCCTTGTAAAATAAAGTTTCCGAGTTTGAGTTAAAAATATATTAAAAACAACAACAGTACAGCGTATTAACTTAAAAAAGCCAAACATCTTGGCTTCATGTTATGAACATTCATACATGTATTCGCCGTTGTTGAGTAAGAAGAAAATTCATCCTGAGGACTAAAGTTTTCATGTCATCAGTATTTTGTGAAAATCAATGTTGAGTAAGATGGCAAGTCCCAAAAACCATGATCTGCATTATACAGTATTTTGTGCCACAAGTATTTATGTTAATTCAACTGTACTTCATTGTAAACAGGACAATCAGTTTGAGGACTGACACCTCATGTTGATGCCAAATCAAGTCTAACAGCTGAAACATGCACAGAAAACATTTATGTCCTCGGATCATCAACACATTTTTGATTAACTATCATGTGATTTGTTTGACTGTCGCTACATTGGTGGGCTATGTTACACATCTATCACTACATTGGACGATTGCTATTTTGGACTGTTTTTAAAATGGACTATCACAACATGGGATTATCATGATGCATACCAGTAACTCTGGACTTCTATATAATCCATGCATGTGTGTGTGTGTGTGTGTGTGTGTGTGTGTGTGTGTGTGTGTGTGTGTGTGTGTGTGTGTGTGTGCACGTGTGTGTGTGTGCACGTGTGTGTGTGTGTGTGTGTGTGTGTGTGTGTGCGCATGCGTGTGTGCAGCTTGGTGGCAGCAGAGAAGCACCTGGTGATGGCGGTGGACTTCATGAAGCTGTGCCAGCCTTCAGCCAGCAACTACCTCTTGCTGGCCCACGCCACCCTCGGCACCTTCCTCTCCGTCATTGGCAAGCACGACAAGGCCATTTACCACCTCAAGCAGGTCATCATGCTTGTTGGTGAGTTATCATTACCATCAGATGCAAACACCACAACAGTAGTATTGCCCATCGCAAAAACACACCATGATTATCAGCAAGTTAATTCTTTTGTCACCATTGGTGGCCAGCTCTGTGTGACTATCTGCAACCTTGAACAGGTCATTATGCAAAACTGTAAATAGCTAGACTGTGCTGTGCCTGAAACTATGTTGTGTCCAAAACTGCATCATGTCTGAAACTATGAGCCATTTTTTGTGCATACATGTAAATTAATGACCTTTGCTCGCCCTGATGTGTGATTTAAAACAGCACTTGTTCTGAGGTGATCTTGTGTGGTTGACAGGATGTTAACATCCAAGAACAAGGTCATTCTGTTCATCAGCAAGTTCATTTTCTTTATCATCACCATTGGTGGCAAGCACTAGAAGATTATTTACCACAAGCAGATCACCATGCTCACAGTGACTTAGTGTCTTTGATTATTCACATCTGATGCACAAGTTCCATTCACCAATATCTCAGGGAAGATGCAACCAAGACACTAGTTAGCTTGTGCGTCCTGTCCAGATTTTAACAGGAAGTACGTAAAAATGTTATTACAATGCTAAGGACTTAGTGCGTCTTCTTGCAGAGTCCACAGGGTTCTACTTGAAGTGGGTTCACGTGTGCTTCCAAACCCTCATCAACCTCTTGCAGACTGAAGGAGCATCATTTGCCAATCCTGAAGAAGCTGATCGCATGCAGGTGTGTGTCATTTTGTCCACCACTGACCTTTTTATGTTCAAATTCTGTAGACAAAAAATCCATTTACCACATCGAAAATGGTCTCCTGTAATCGTTTTATGAAATACTAATAGTAACTCTTGTACAGTACTACTCCCTGTCAAAATTTACGAGCCCACAGTGCTGTACATAAGTTTCTGTAATTTGTTTCTCTGTCTTTTCGGACACTGCTGTGGACATGCATTACTTTTGTGTAACTGAGTGTACTGTGTGTGTGTTCCAGGCCATGACCCTTTAACCTTTTTTTTCCTGTCATCCTTTCTCATTTTTGTTTGGGTGGGAGTTTTATGGCCCTAATTATTTGAAGTGTTAGAACGTGCATGGTGGGCCCGCCGCGTCTTCTTTCCCCCAGTGTCCCTGCAGTAGCAGGTCGTCTTTTAGTGTGAGCTAGCTGTTACCTGGGCACCAGTGCGTCTGATTCAGGGGAGCCTACACTGTTTCCTGGTTGGTGTAAATAAAAGTTATAGCAACCGCTGACTTGTGACTCTTCATTCATGCTTCCAACCTGCTTCCCTCACTCCCCACTCCACTCCCCTACAAAGCTCCCCCCCCCCTCCACTCCACTCAGTCATAACCAGCATCCTCACTGGTTAATTTTGAATGGATTTTTTTATATGGATTTTTCTTATACACCATGCATACATTATCGTTTGTTCATTTATTTCTGCAATTTGTTCCACTGCTTTGTCAGGTGTTGCTGTCACTGTGGCTGAAGGACAACCCCAAAGAGGACTCGCCAGTGGACACCACACTGCTGTCCAATGCCCCTCCATTCTTCCAGGACTTCCTGGAAAAGTTTGATGCCTGGGGATCTGCCCTGCTTAAGGTTCAGAACATCAAAGATAGTATCAAGGGCACTGTAGCATTCAAAGCAAAGTGAAGTGAATGATGCGACACATGGATACCACTGCATGTGCAGACCACAGTAAAAGTTCACTATGGTCATCAGTGTTCCATTCCTAACAGTTTCATCAACCTTTCAACCAGAAAACTGACATTTAGGAGCACTCAAGAGAAAGAAAAACAACAACAACAAAAACAGCCAAGAGTGAGGAGTTTCATTGAACCTCCTGAAGTCTTTTAGGTCAGCTCCATGTAACTGGAGCAAAAGATGAACAAAAGAGGTGTTTGAAAAAGCAGGCCATCATCTGGCATGGTGTTTATGTGATAAAAATCAATTTTTACCATTTTTTTCCTTTCTTTTCTTGTATATACTATTATGGTTGACTCTTAATTATAAAGAGAAATCTCAGCTGTGATATTATACACCCATTCATTGTACAGCGCAGTCAAGTTTCTCAGTTTTGTCTCCTCATCATTGCCTTTACCCAAGGGTGGATGGTAAAAGCCAAAGATGGGTGTTGTTTTTTCAGTGTGTCCTGGTAACATTGATGTCCAAGGGATGGTCTCTTGAAGAACAACTCCCTTAAAAGTTGAAAGGCTGCTTAAAACAAAGTGATTATAGAATCCCTGTTATCTGCTTTATGCTTTTAGTTCTCTTAAGGCAAAATTCTGATGAAGTAGTGATTCTGATGTTCACAGTCACTGTGTCCCAAAGAGGGTTCTGCTGTAGGTACATCAGAACAGGAGCTGAATTAAGTCTCTGGGACAATGGAAGCTGTTTTGAGGGCATGGACATAACAAGTTCCCCTGAAATGAAGGGCAGTTTCCTGAACATGTACATCATAAAGACAGTGTACATAAACAGCTGTCATTCATTTTTCAGAATGGGTCATCTCTGGACGCTGGCAGGTTCCAGGTGGGGTGGGGCAGGGTGGGGAGGTTTGAGATGGGAAACAATGTGGGCCATTTTAATAATGGGAGTGGGAGGAAATGACATGAGGCAGTGTGCATAAACACTAGTCTAACCAAATACACCAACTTCTGAACAGAAGGGTAAACTAGGTGGAACTGAACCAGTGTTCAGCCAAATGCCTTTCCACTGGGTCAAACTGGCTCATAATGTACATACATCAATTTATATATATATACATGTAAATGGCAAGCAATCTTCTACGCCAGTTCCACACTGGTTGCACATAGTGGTGATTGTGATCTGTGTGTCCAGCATAGGGATTTAAATTACTGTGACACACCATAATGTCTGCTTCACAATGTGATGCAACAAAAAGAAACTTGGGTGTCAGAACCTTGCTTAGTCAAGTTAAAAATGCTCCTGTCAATGAAGATTTTGCCCGAGGACAAACTGAAGCTTTTGCTCCTCTGGGCATTAAAGTGAAACTAAACCAAAGATGTAAATTGGCTTGAAACATCAAAAATATGCAAATCTTTTCATCTGCATACTTCATTTGGTTGTTCCATCAATATTTATTCAAATGGACTTTTTTGCTTCACATCTGAGCTCCTCAGGGCACAGCCATGTTGGTTGGCTTGTTACCGAAAAGAACAGAGAAAGACTGGCTGGTGACATATTTGACCCTTTTGTCACACACACTGGCCTGGTTTGTTACATCATTAATAAAGACTGCTGGGCACAAAATAACTGCTATCACAGTTGCATTTTTATGATTTTTACATCAAACGGGATAAGAAATCTAACAAAAACCTGCTGTATGAATATTTTTGTTCCATTCCTGTCGATAACGACTGTGATGTTTCTTTGGTTTGGTTCCCCTTTAAGGGTTCCTTGTATCAACAAGATTGAGAGATAGCTCATTCCTCAAGTATCCCTACACACAATCATGATATCAATTAAAAGAACTGTTGGCACCAAATGTGTGCTGCTGCTGATGATGAGGTAGAGCTTCATGTCCTTGGATGTTGGTTAACATATTAGGGACAAACTGTGACCAATGCCTAAGCACAGTTCAGTGTTGCTTTACGTCCACAGAAACCGTAAGGCTCATCAGGACGGGGAGCCCAGGATATGCCATTTTGACTTTCACACAGCTCCTGAACTCTGATGCGTGTGCACGATGATGATGTACAGCTTCATGTCCTCGGATGTCAGTTGACAAACTGTGACCAATGCCTAAGCATGGTTCAGAGTTGCTTTACGTCCACAGAAACCATAAGGTTCATTGGGACGGGGAGCTCATGACGGCCACCTCAACTTTCATACAGCTTCTGAACCCTGACCAAATGTGTGCTCCTGCCCCTGTAGCCTGAAGTGCAAAGAACAATAGCCAGAAAGTCATGGGTGTCAGGTACCAGTCAAGTGTTTCTCTGATGTACATAAAATATGTGACCATCATGATGTTAGTGTGAGGAGCCCATCAGAAGCATTGCTCGAACAAAAGCCTTGAGTCCAGAATGGCTGGCTAGGCATTGTCATATTCATAGCATTACCTAGTATTATAAGCAGGTCATCAACATTTAAGTGTTATCATTGTAACACTAAAAGGCATATTTAATTCATCTGTGTAATATTCATCTACCTGTCTACATACAGTGTCCTCTATGTGTTACATAATGTATTAATATTATCTAACTTATGTTCAGCCAAGTCGCATTATTGTCACATCTTCCATATCTTGTACAAATTTAATTTTTCTGTGCACATACTAAGAATATTACTGAAGTGTTCTGAAATACTCTGCACAGATGTACTCATGCTCAAGCTGATGCAGACCCTAAAAGAACTTTGCAAGGGCTGTAAAATACCCAAGTTACAGTGACTTCCATATGCTTCTGATTTCAGTCCTTTTCCATGTCACAGCTTATGTAGCTGGTGCAATTGACCAAAGAGAACAAAACAAAAAAGTGAAAACAAAAAAAGATCTAAATCAACTGAATGATCTGGCAACAAACTGTTACACTTTTTATGTCATGCAGGCACTGCATTTAAATACCTTGTTGTTTGTTGATTGTACAGAAAGTGCTCTGCACTGCTTTCCTTAGGACATATTTTATAATCTGAAGTTGCCAGTCCATTTATAGTTGTCAGGTATGTATGTATAAATTGTACTATAATAAAGACATTTTCCACATTTTGGTTTTTTCTTGTCAGTATATTCATTAGTGAAAGGTGGATGTGGGATTTTTAACATATGAATGCTTTTTGTGCACGCTGTGACACAAGGATGCAAGAGGCATTGATGAGTCTGGAGATGTGTTGATTCAAATTCATCAAAAGAACTAAAACAAATCCCCACATGAGTCAAACCCTTGCTGCTGGGTTGTAGTCCAGCGTGTACTGTTTGCCAACTGGCCACAACCCTACGCAACCTGGTATTCACCCAGAAAACCAAATAAAGCACAATATATATACATCAGATAATTTTGAAAATCTGAAAGTGATACCCAGGATCCCTGAGGTTGCACTGGCTGAAAAGGGCCAAAGAGTTCAGAAAAGAGTTCAGAAAAGCCATCTTTTTCAGTGATTCTCCAACAAGATTTGTCAAAGAAATAAATGACACAAAATATGGTAATTAATACACAAATTATGCTGGAAGGAGATTTATTTTGGTCAAAAAGGTCTTACCAGACACAGCAAAGACAGGCAACAGCTAGCATGTGCACACACACATACACACACACTCATGTCCACACAAATATTCATGCGCACACACACACCAACACACATATGCATCCAAACACAATCATGACACAAAAAAGGATAAAATTCCACACTTTTATTACAATAACATACAACCATGTGCAAATCCTTTGCAAGTAACAGTTCTTTTATACAGATGATGAAAAACAAGAGTTCATCTTGTCAAAATAAAACGCTGTCTGCCAGACCACAAAAGTGTCAGTTCTTGGCTTTTAGTTTTATTGCCCAGTCAACCACATTGGACCACTAGAGGTACGGCAACTCACCTTTTCATTGAACATATGCATAAAAAACAGCTCTGTCTGCTTGTTACTTGTGTACAGCAGTCACACTAAAACGTGGTTGTGAAAAAAAACAATGCATGCAACACTGAATTTAAACTTTTTGTGCATTTTTGTCAAGTGCATTATTCAATTGTTACCTGCCCAAACTGTCTCTCCGCTGCAGGACTGAGGAGAGAAAGGAGATGGTTTTGGCAGGAAAGCCTTGATTTTCTGATTTACCAGTTCATATACTGGGATACACAGTTCCTTCTCTCTCCCTTTCCCTCTGGCATGGCCACAGAAGAATGTGTCATCAGTTACAAACAGGAATTTCCTATTTACTTCCTTCAAAGGAATTTAGTGTCCAACTCCTTCACCCTTGCAATGAGGGGATAGAGTGAGACAGACACAGCAAAAACAGGTGCAGGAACAGAGATTTGCACCAAGTAACTGTACTGTAATATGTGTGTGAAATTTAAAATCAGTCATAGGGCAAACACACAAACTTTCTCTCTCTTCTCTAGACAACAATATTATCATGCACCACAAATGTGTTCTAAAAAAATCAACAACACATTTTCAGTTTTCTGACTTCAACAATGTACAGGACATGTCATAAAAAATGTTTTTAAAGCCATGTAAAGAATACTGATGCACATCAATGTGGTTTACCTTTTGCTCAGCAAAAAATCTCTACAATACAAATAATCACATGAAAACAATAATTTCAGTTCTAAATTGTGCAATGATTCAACATGAAGTCCAGTATCTTAACAGCTGCTGCCCAGAGGGAGAGCTGAAAGCCACAGCCCCAGACCTGCCAGCCCCCTGTTTGTTTATTAATACTAATTTGTCATATTTTTCCTTTTGCACCAACTTTATATTGCATACATACAAGGGATCGTTTCTTGAAGTTGATATCTACCCTACAGTTCGAGAACAATCTCAGTGTCTGAGGAGACAAAAAATACAGATGGAAATTGCACTCTTGGTTGAACGACTTCAGAGACTCAGGGGTTCAAACAATGCCAAGCGTCAACCAACAAGTGCACCTGGGCTCAGTGGTGAAGTTGTCATGAAGCTGACGAAGAGGCGGCAACTGGCTCTCTGGGAGAACTCTGCAGGTCACTTACCACCTTGATCACCGCTGTTACTGCTATCAAAGCAGATACTGACAACATTAAAGGGGGTAAAAGGAAAGCTGCACTGCAGCCAGAAGAAGCTGCTACCAGCGGACAGAAAAGGCAGGAGACAGCTGCACTGCAGCCAAGATCTTTCACCGGCAGAGAAAGTGACGGTGATGAAGACAGCAACACGGCTGAGAATAACTTATCAGTGCGATCGAGGGTCAAGAGGTTGAATCAGAAGAATCAGCTGATGAGATCTGAGCTGAAATTGCATTGACTTTTGAGTCCTCAGAAGCAACGGGACCAATTGTCTCAGAAGAGTTGGTCACTGTCCTGAAAGGGAAGTTTGGTAAAAAGCGAGAAGATGCCAAATTCAGGTCAAAATTAGCTAAGTACCTAATACCAGGGAACTGTGCTTTCCTTGCTGTGCCCTGCACAAACCAAGAGGTGTTCGCTGCACTGAAACCTTACATAAGGAAAGTGGACATTCAACTAACACACAGCGCGGCCTGCCCAAACAAGTGTTCCTTTTGGGGCTTTGGTGAATGAAGGTGAATTAGCCCTTGGTGCCAGCATCATCCTAAATCTGGGTAGCAAGCCAAAGTTTGAGAAAGTCCTTCCAGCAATGTGCATCTTGGCAAACACTAAGATCCTGAAAGAACTGATGCACAGCACCGACTTTGATCACAGTACGTGTAAGTAAGTAACTTGGTGTTTTACGCCAAGTCAACCATTATGATTGTATCAGGGCAAGTTTGATCACAGATCACATTGTAAATAAGTATTTGGATTTGAACATCCTGCCAACTGTAATGTCATCTCATGATGATCAAACTCGGTCATTAGTACATGTATGCAGTTCCAAACCTCTTCTCACATGTAAAACCTTACTGAAGTCAAGTTTACAAAATCAGTCCAAACACAGACATAAAACATAAAAACATCAAAGACAAAATGTTCATCCCTTGAATGCTGCCATTGTTAAAAACTTCTCTGTTTTAACCCTTTTGCATTCATATCGGAAGCAGCTGGTAGCTGGCTGGCTGCCATGGGGGAATCTCAGTGCCTGCTACTAACTGTATGATCCAAATGACTTTTTTGTGAAGCCTAGCATGTTAACAGCTATCCATGAGAGTGAGTCCACTAACTACACACCACTAACTCTCCATGCTTGTTAAGCTTATACTTAAATATTATTCATGCATTGCCATAGTGCCCTGAAGTACTGGGTACCATAAGGACTGATTATTGAAGCATTAGCCTGCAAAATTTCAAGACAATCCATTCATTAGTTCCTGAGTTATGACCATTCTCAGTTTGGCACAAGGTTTTAGTCTGCTATCCCTCTTTTCCGCCATCAAAATAAGGGGTTTTATGAGTTCTGAAGACTTCCCATATCCAAAATACTTGTTTTTGTGCCTTGAAAAAAATTAGGCTTTCAGTTTGTATTGTATACTGTGTAGAAAAGGTTATTTCATGTAGTTCTGTTTCTTTTGGCCACCCCGAACATGGCTTATTATATTTTGCAATTGGAAAAATTTTTTTTTTTGGTCAGATTTGAGGTCATATTTGAACCTGAATTTTTCTGAGAATGTTCACAATAATTTCTGTGCACAAACATATCACTATATAGATTAGAAAAAGTGTTGATCTGAACTTGATCTCAGTCAGCATTACCAACAGCACACCACTTGTCTACGAATAATGCAATACATGTATTACGATGTAAAATGGTATATCCAAATGGGCATAAATCGAAAACTATGTAAGCTAGAGATTTGCCGTTTGTTTCGTTGTTCTTGTATCTGTCTGATCTTTCTAAATATACTCATTTTGAATTAGTTACCCTAATTTTTGGCTGCCTGTACATAATGTAAGAAAATTTTAGGATTGTTACAGTCCAAAGCACTTGTAGCATCATCTTTCAGTTTCTCTTCTTTATAAACTGAAAAATTTAATACAGATGTTTGACTTAAAGATGCCATACTTTGGGACCTGACCAAACTTTTAATGCATTATTGTCATTTTTCTTTTAGTAAGCATACATTAGGATGAAGAGACCCCTGAAGATTGGAAGATTCAAAACAGAGACAGAAGCAGGAGGAGATGAGCCAGTCTGAAGCAGGATGATCCTGCTGCCTACCAGAGGGAATGTGGAGTCTCTGCAGCAAGATCAAAGACATACAGGAAAAAAACCAAAGCCACCGGAGCAGTTAGAAAGAGAATGAAAACTGGCCCCACGTGGTCATCTGCCTATCAGTATCCTTGGAGATGGGAACTGCTTCCCACAAACGGTGCAAGTCCTGACTTCTGGGACTGAAAACCATCATGTAGAGATGCGTGTCAGGATCATCAGTGAAATGGCACTGAACTTCAGCTTGTAGACTGACCTCATTTTCCTTGCCAAGTGATCAACAGATGACGGCACTGCCCTGCTGGCATTCTTGTGGAAGTATGCAGATACACCGTATGATGCTTTCTGGTCATCAGCAGAGGTCATCTACACTGAAGAGATCATGCGAGTGACTGCACTTGGCACAGAGTGCTCCATGTGGCACTTGTTTGACACAGCAAATGTGCTCAGCCTTCCGCCACAGAGCATGTTTCCTGACAAAGGGCCTGCAGAACTTCAGCACCTGACAAAATGAACCTTACAACCAGAGAACCAGGTTGAAGGAAGGCCTCAAGTGCACATCATGTGGACATCTCATCGCGAGGACTAGTTAGATGCCTACTGGGCCCCTACCTACTTCGTCACCCTCTTGCCCCTTCATCCCAAATCTGATGACCCCCTGGTGGTGTAAAGTGACAAGGAAGATGATGTGGACCTTGCTGACAGCCTTCATCTCTTCTGAAGGGTAAGAGAAGTCTCTGCAGCAAGATCAAAGGCATGCAAAAAAGAAAAAAAAAGCTGCCAGAGCAGTTAGAAAGAGAACGGAGAGGAGGAGGAGAGGAGTCAGTCTGAAGCAGAATGATCCTGCTGCCTACCAGAGGGAATGTGGAGTCTCTGCAGCAGACCTAAGGCATGCACAAACGAAACCAAAGCCACCGGAGCAGTGCCATCTGCCTATCAACATCCTTGGAGATGGGAACTGCTTCCCCGCATACAGCGCGAGTCCTGACATTTAGGACTGAAAACCATTATATAGAGATGTGTGTCAGGAACATCAGTGAAACGGCACTGAACTTCAGCTTGCACACTGACCCCATTTTCCTTGCCAAGTAATCAACAGATGACAGCACTGCCCTGGTGGCGTTCTTGTGGAAGTATGCAGTATGCTTTCTGGTCATCAGTAGAGGTTGTCTACACTGAAGGAAGAGATCATGCGAGTGACTGCACTTGTCACAGAGTGCTCCATGTGGCACTTGTTTGCCACAGCAAATGTGCTCAGCCTTCCACCACAGAGCACATTTCCTGACAAAGGGCCTGCAGAACTTCAGCACCTGACAAAAAGAACCTTACAACCAGAGAACCAGGTTGAAGGAGGGCCTCAAGTGCACATCATGTGGACATCTCATTGTGAGGACTAGTTAGATGCCTACTGGGCCCCTACCCACTTCGTCACCCTCTTGCCCCTTCATCCCAAATCTGATGACCCCCTGGTGGTGTAAAGTGACAAGGAAGATGATGTGGACCTTGCCGACAGCCTTCATCTCTTCTGAAGGGTAAGAGAAGTCTCTGCAGCAAGATCAAAGGCATACAGAAAAAGAAGAAAAAAAACCTGCTGGAGCAGTTAGAAAGAGAATGGAGAGGAGGAGGAGAGGAGTCAGTCTGAAGCAGAATGATCCTGCTGCCTACCAGAGGGAATGTGGAGTCTCTGCAGCAGACCTAAGGCATGCACAAACGAAACCAAAGCCACCGGAGCAGTGCCATCTGCCTATCAACATCCTTGGAGATGGGAACTGCTACCCGCACACAGCGCGAGTCCTGACCTTTAGGACTGAAAACCATCATGTACAGATGTGTGTCAGGATCACCGGTGAAATGGCACTGAACTTCAGCTTGTACGCTGACCCCATTTTCCTTGCTAAGTAATCAACAGATGACAGCACTGCCCTGCTGGCATTCTTGCGAAAGTATGCAGATACACCGTATGATGCTTTCTGATCATTTGTGGAGACACTGAAGGAAGAGGTCACGCGAGTGAGTGCACTTGGCAGAGTGCTCCATGTGGCACTTACTTGCCACAGCAAATGTGCTCAGCATACCGCCACAGAGCACGTTTCCTGACAAAGGGCCTGCAGAACTTCAGCACCTGACAAAAAGAACCTTACAACCAGAGATCCAGGTTGGAGGGGGGCCTCAAGTGTACATCATGTGGACATCTCATCGCGAGGACTAGTTAGATGCCTACTGGGCCCCTACCCACTTCGTCACCCTCTTGCCCCTTCATCCCAAATCTGATGACCCCCTGGTGGTGTAAAGTGACAAGGAAGATGATGTGGACCTTGCTGACAGCCTTCATCTCTTCTGAAGGGTAAGACATGTCTCTCCAGCAAGATCAACGGCATACAGAAAAAACCCAAAGCTGCTGGAGCAGTTAGAGAACGGAGAGGAGGAGGAGATGAGCCAGTCTGAAGCAGAATGATCCTGCTGCCTACCAGAGAGAATGTGGAGTCTCTGCAGCAGATCTAAGGCATGCACAAATGAAACCAAAGCCACCGGAGCACTTAGAAAGAGAACAAAAACTGGACCCACGTGGTCATCTGCCTATCAACATCCTTGGAAATGGGAACTACTTCCAGCAAACAGTGAGTGTCCTGACTTCTGGGACCGAAAACCATCATGTAGAGATGCGTGTCAGATGTAGATATCATGAAAAAAATATTTCCCCTGAAGCTTTGACCTGAAACTGCAACAAAAACTACAAGTAGTCAACTGATGTTTTACACCCAGTCAACCAGTGCGGTTATATCAGGGCGGTAACAAAAACTACAAGGAAGTAACCTGGTGTTTGACGCCCAGCCAACCATTGGAGTTATATCAGGGCAAACAAAAACTACAAAACCAGATAGCATGATACTGGTTTTAAGTAACATGCAAGGCTGTGTAAATAATGTTAGTCAGATTTAGCAATCAGCGTTTGGTTATAGTTATTTCACTTGTGCATTTATTCTGTTTCTTTCCTCTAGCTTTCCAAAGTTCTGCTTTACATTTATTTCATGTGATCAATTTGTTGACTGCAGGCTGCCAGCTCCCCTGGATTCCATCTTCCGCCTGAGATGGGAAGACAACAAGGACTACATCTGCAAGGTAATGTTGGTTTATGTTATTATCACAATGAATCATTTAAAATATGTTCAGATGTCTTCAACATCGTCAAGCCCAAAAAACATATGATACAGAAGCATAGAATGCCCTTTTCTTTTCTGTTGTGTTTGGTTTTATTCTGTGTGTGTGTGGGACCATGTCTGAACTGGACTCTTCCAATAATGCGTGGCGGTGTGTGTCATAAACCTTGCTTCCTTTCGACAGAGCTTGCACCACAGAGAGGTTGGTCCAATTTACTAGCTTGCAAGGCAAACAGGCTGGTAGGAGATAGATGTATTGACAACGTCTGTCTGTCACTGGTCTTCAAGTCCATATTAAATTCTTTTGCTTTTGGTAACTGTTGCAGGTTCTGGAAGTGTGCCAAGCAGAAAACCTTGTACAGATCCAGTTCTTCATGAAGAAAGGAAGCATGTTCCTCAAGTTCTCACCACCAGACATATCTTGGGAAAATTTGGATTTCTTCATTGCAAACAGCAAAAAAGTTTCCCCGACACTGAGTGAAAAGTATTCCACTCTGAGGCAGCAGTTTTTCACTGTCAGTGATTGACAAACTGGTTTAATTTGAAAGAGGTGTTTTTCCCCACCTGGTAGTTTAAAATACTCTACTCAGGCAGCAGTTTTTTCACTGTCAGCAATTGACAGCCTGGTTTATTTTGAAAGGATGTATTCTTTTTTTGGGGTGGGGTGGGGGTGTTGCTTATAAATTTTCCTAAAGTTTTAACGTGATCTGTATGTTCATAATATGTTCAGAAAGTCATTCATTTCACAGGATGTATACAGTTACTGTGCCTAGATTCACTACAGTCATGTACTGTCTGTTCAGTCTGGGTGAAACAGCATGTTGATTTTCATAGACTGTGTCCACTGCCATAATGTTACATTTGTCCACTTAAGTTGGAATGTGCAAATATGCCTCCTGTCGTTACAATGTACGCTATGGAATAAATTGTTCCTTGTTTGAAAACTTTACTGAAGTTATACTGCATTCGAAATGATTGTTTGTTGCACTAGATTCCTCAGCACAAAGTTCTGACACGCTGATTGCATAATGCTTACATCTAAAGCAAAGCTCAATTGTCCTAACTGCCGTGATTTTATTACTAGCAGCTACTTAAATGCACCAGAAGCATTAGAAGTTCATACAAATGGTTTTTCTCTGTACTATTATGACATTCACTGTGTCCATTGTTAGAAGTGTCCACACCTGACCTGACTCCAGTTTTGATGCCATACAGCACACACTTGGATCAATTGATGATGGAAATGTTGCTTGAAACATACCACATTCTAATGGTAAGACTGAAAATAGCTTATTGGGAGTTTGTTTCCAAGGCAATGTGTCCTACTTTAGATCACAACCTTTTGTCACAGGCTCATATACAGTCACTTAAAACAGGATATGTACCACTGACCCAGCAAAGAGGCATACTAACACGCAAAGGGAAGGACTTACCCTGTGGAAAATTAGCAAACTGGCAGCCTATAAGCCTGCTTAACAAAGATTACAAAATACTAGCAAAAGCACTAGCCTTAACAAGAAGTCACCACAAAACTGACAGCCAATGACCAATGTGGCTTTATTAATGTAGAAACACTGCAACAACTGTAAGGACAACTGATGGCATCCTACATTACGTACACGTCAGGCAGCTGCCAGGACTTTTAGTGACTATCAACTTTACTACAGCATTTCAAGGAGGAAAACAATATTTTAATGTAGAAACACTGCAACAACTGTAAGGACAACTGATGGCATCCTACATTACGTACACGTCAGGCAGCTGCCAGGACTTTTAGTGACTATCAACTTTACTACAGCATTTCAAGGAGGAAAGCAATATTTTAGGTATAACCTTATTGTCAAATGTGTCCAATATCCAGGATTTTCTTGTGCACCATCACACTTGTCTGGAACTGATTTATATTTTTGCATGTGTTTGAGTGTTATTTTGTTCCTTTCCAAGATGGCCACCAGGTTGTTGTCACAGTAACAAAACTGTTATTTACAAAACCATGTGCACCAGCATGTCCACTAATAGCTGCAAAATTTGGAAGGAATTGAGACATTTTTATACATATTTAGGACAACCTAACGCTATACTGTGCATCTTGTAAAAGTTTGTGGTAGTCTCAGGCAGGCACTAGTCAAAACAGAGTTAACAAGACATGCTTAAAATGTCTGCCAAAAAAAATTCTTTCTGATTTCATAACTTTCTAAAGGAAGGCAATTTTTAGTTTTTACTAGCTTGGGAGGAGACTAAAAAAGACTAGATAAAAAGGTTCAGGAACATAGTAAGCCAACCTGCAACTGCTGAATGAGTTGGTCATTGAGCAACATTTTTCAAGGAGCTCACTTCAGTGGTGCCTGAGAAAATGCCACTCACAACTAAAGTTTCAAAACCACCCAGACATGAACCACTTTCATTCAGGCAAAGGAACAGAAAAATCAGCCATATGACTTAGAAAACAGCAGCAACCTTGTGGTGAATACTCCCCCCACAAGTATATCACAAGAAGACAGAAGCGTTCATCATGAAACGATGCGGCTGCGAAGGTATTCCATGATGGCTGGTGTGCCTTTGGCAAGGATGGCTGGACGAGGGTTCCGGCACGGGTTGCCACCAAGTTGTAAACTTCTGCAATGTACACAAATGCATTTTGCATTTAGTGTTTCATCACAACCATTATCACATTATTAAACTTCTGTGACACACACAAAGACACCTTGTGTTCGGCATTTGCAGCTGCACTGTCAAAAACCATTACCCATATTATCACACTTCTGCGACACAGACAAACACACATAAATATGCACAATGGCATATACCAGATGACCACCAAAACTATTCAGCTGGGAAGTGCTAAAACAAAAGCAACATGTTTGGAGGGAGAAAAAAAGACTGACAAAATCGTTCAAACCACTAACTTGATGGAAGTGCAGTTGCCCAGTTCGGGCGGCACTTGGCTGATGTTGTTGTTCTGTAGATCCAAGGTAGCCAACGCCCCCAAGCTCTGCAAACCAGCTGGGTCTATGGTGGACACCTGGTTGTCGTTTATGAACAAAATCTCAAGTTTCTTCAACTTGTACACTGGTGGTGGGATCTCGGTAAACCTGAAACAAAAAGATGTCAAGAGTGGAACTGCAAAACCTGTACTGAAGTGAGAGATGTCTTTGAGAGACAAATGGATTTCAGCTGGAGGTGTAGTTGCTGTGACTTTGCTGATCATTATGGAAAATTTCTCATCAAGAGCTCTGGGGCAAATTTCACACATAATGAATGAGTAGTCAGGGATGCATTGCTAAGTTTAGAATAAGAAAGCCATTTTCATACCCGTCATCATTTAGTGGACATAATAAACACTGTCCTTCAACTTCTGCCCACAGTAACCAGTTAAACTGTTCAATGCAACCTTAAAATAAAAAATGCAAAATAAAGACGGCAGCACAAAAACGTTTTACACACACACACACCAATCAGCAGCAGATAACTAACATTTTTTAAAGTGCATGGTGTCAAACATAGTTTCTCTTGAAAAATAACTAAGCACTCGCAACTGTTGCTCCACAGGGAATTTTACATTTCTGGACATGCTCAAAACTGCAAAAGGTACCAACCTGTTGTTTGACAAAGTGAGTTCCCTGAGAGCCTGCAATGAGCGAATGTCATCTGGCAGACCGGACAGGCCATTGTTCCTGTAGACAGAGAAATACAGCTTTTCTGACTAGAAGTCTGGTTTTAGGGTGTTCTCTGCTTCAACCCTCAAACTTCAGAATACCTCCCAGCAACATGTAACCAACAAAGAGCTTGAAGAAGAGGCTGCACATAACCATCAGGTTTGCATGCTTCAAAAAAACAGTTTCACTGAGTTCTGTACTGCTCTCATGCACTGGATAGCTTTTCTACGTCATGCATGCTTTTGCTGTTTTACACCTTTACCTGTTCTGACTCTTCTTAATGGCAATAAGCATTCAATCAGTGGACACCAAACTACAGAAATGGACATCATGCTCATCATTATTTAAAAAGAAAAAAAAAGCACTACAAACAGCCAGTACATTAAGCCCTCAAAGTACATGATGTCTTTTTAAGAAGAAAAAGTATAACTCCTCAATCTGTACCCACGTACCTCAAATCCAGAAAAACTAGCTTCAGGAAAAGACCAATGTCAGGGGTGAGAGATGTGATCTTGTTGAAACCCATGTTCAGCTCTGTTAACGTTTCATCCAGCAGAATCAAACTGAAACACACAGCCACCACAAGCACAGGGATCAGAGAATGTTATTCTTCATCAGAACCTTTCTATTTTGCTTCTTTTTTACTGCAGTAGCCCAGGAAAATGATCCCAGTCATTCTGCCAAAAGTGCAGGTGGCAGGTTACAACTAAACATGCATGCACCCTACATATGTGGCTTTGCATGAAGTGACATGACACGGTGCATGGTTGTATGGTGTACACAGAACTTGCTGAAATGGCAGCAGCTTCACATGGCACCAGCCATGAACGACCACCAAACAGCACTGTTAAGTACACCCGGGGATATTCAATAATGCACCATAAACAGCTACAGTCACTCATTTAGAATCACATGCGACAAAAGCACGGTCAGTTGGCTTGAGAGTGGAGAACAGCGCTATATAAAAGTTTTTTGGTTTTTTTAACAAAACAAAACCTGGCATGAACTTCACAGGAAAGGCTTGGAAAGCTGTGCTGAAAACAAAAAGTCACAGTGCCACAAAACAGAGCTCTACACAAGCAAATTTCACAAACATTCTACCAGTAGATGAGCATACCAAATGCGTTCTAACAGATCACATCAAACCCAGGTGACACTCTTTTAACACAATCTGCCCAAGCCCATCTATCCCTACCCTTACAATGAGGTTGACCTGCAGGCCCATCACTCACTTGTTGGGCAGTTGTGTGAACTGGTTCTTGCTGAGGTTGACGCTGGTCACTGCAGCCTTCTGGGCCTTCTCCCACATGTCTAGAGGCACCTCATCGCTCTTCTGACCACTGGTAAAATTGGTGAAAAAGGCAAACGGTGGTTAAAACTGTGCCCATATAAATACAGTGGAAGCCCTTGTTCAACTGTTCCCCTGCATGTCCACATCAATAAACCAGCAATTAAAGGCTACCCATTTTTTTCAGGATTGATTTCCCTTGATTTTTATGCTGGTCTTAAAAGTGCAGCTGGCTGTAAATTCTGACGGAATTCTAGAGTGGATCTGGACTCAGCTGCACACAGTGTGCAACAAAAGCTAGACCAGCTTTATAAAAAGAAGTGCTTTTTAGGTCATCAAGGTATGTCATGTCTCCTTCACCCTCACAAATTCGGTCATTTTATTCCCTTTAACATGACCCTACACTCCCCAAGAACATTTACAGCCATATGATTACCTCTCAACTGACTTCAACAAAGATTAAGACTGAAAGAACACTGTCCACTGACCAGCAGTTCAAAAGAAAAATCAGTTACTTAGTAACTGGGTTTTATGCCCTGTTAAACCACTCAGGGTCAACTCAGGACAGCTGTGAAACAAAAACAGCCTTGACCTGTAGTCCATGGTCTTGAACTGCTGCATCTCATGAGCTTGCTGGGAATCACCAGAGGACGGCAGCACCGACTCTCTTTTGGGCGCTACAGCTGGCACACTCTCCGGTTCCTCCATGCGGCTGCGGAGGTATTTCTTCAGTTCCACTGTGCCCCTCTGAAATAAACCTTTCATATTCAGTTCCACTGTGCCCCTCTGAAATAAACCTTTCACTGATCAGTTCCACTGTGCCCCTCTGAAATAAACCTTTCACTGATCAGTTCCACTGTGCCCCTCTGAAATAAACCTTTCACTGATCAGTTCCACTGTGCCCCTCTGAAATCAACTTTTCACTATACAGTTCCCCGGGGGGCGGGGATGGCTCAGTGGTTAGAGCGCCGGACTCATGATTGAAAGGTCGCGGGTTCTAATCCCTGCTGGAGAATTTCTTCTCCACGGTCGACTTTCTGTGCTGACTCTTATTCTAGTATCCGTTCCACCCCCGTGTTACCGCAGTAGCACGTAAAAGATCCCGGTCATTCTGCCAAAAGTGCAGGTGGCAGGATACAGCTAAACATGCATACACCTTACATATGTGGCTTTGCATGAAGTGACATGGAGCATGGTTGTATGGTGTACACAGGACTTGCGCCGAGACGGCTGCAGTTTCATGTGGCACCAGCCATGCCAGCGCTGTAAGTACACCACTTCGGTGGATATTCAAAAAACACGCTATAAAGCTAGTCACTCATGCAGAACCACATGTGAGCGCACTGAGTCTGCCCAAGAGAGCGGAGAATAGCGCTGTATAAGCGATCATCAATTCCACTGTGACCCTCTGAAATAAACTTTTCACAACACAGTTCCACTGTGACCGTCTGAAATAACTTTTCACTATTCAGTTCCACTGTGCCCCTCTGAAATAATTTGTTCACTATCACCAACATTCTACAGTCAAGCACACATGCTAACTTTTCTACACATGTAGCAGAAAGGGGCCCAGGGCAAAATATCAAAATACAGTGCAACTTGCTGAAGACTCACCACTTTGTGGTGAAATTCTACTCATTGCTAAAGTGGCTCAAATATATTTGCTACATACTCTCTTTGCATATTCATACTCTGGAAAAAAAACTTATAAGAGGTATGCATATTCATACCCTGGGGAAAACCTTATAAGAAGTATTCATACTCTGGAGAAAACCCTATGAGAAGTAAAGTTTCTGGTTGAGGGAGCTGCAGTATATACTCTGTGAAGAAGTAAGTAATTTGGTGTTTTACACCCAGTCAACCAATGTGGTTATCTCAGGGCGTCTCTGTGAAGAAGTAAGTAATTTGGTGTTTTACACCCAGTCAACCAATGTGGTTATCTCAGGGCGTCTCTGTGAAGAAGTAAGTAATTTGGTGTTTTACACCCAGTCAACCAATGTGGTTATCTCAGGGCGTCTCTGTGAAGAAGTAAGTAATTTGGTGTTTTACACCCAGTCAACCAATGTGGTTATCTCAGGGTGTCTCTGTGAAGAAGTAAGTAATTTGGTGTTTTACACCCAGTCAACCAATGTGGTTATCTCAGGGCGTCTCTGTGAAGAAGTAAGTAATTTGGTGTTTTACACCCAGTCAACCAATGTGGTTATCTCAGGGCGTCTCTGTGAAGAAGTAAGTAATTTGGTGTTTTACACCCAGTCAACCAATGTGGTTATCTCAGGGCGTCTCTGTGAAGAAGTAAGTAAGTAATTTGGTGTTTTACACCCAGTCAACCAATGTGGTTATCTCAGGGCGTCTCTGTGAAGAAGTAAGTAAGTAATTTGGTGTTTTACACCCAGTCAACCAATGTGGTTATCTCAGGGCGTCTCTGTGAAGAAGTAAGTAAGTAATTTGGTGTTTTACACCCAGTCAACCAATGTGGTTATCTCAGGGCGTCTCTGTGAAGAAGTAAGTAAGTAATTTGGTGTTTTACACCCAGTCAACCAATGTGGTTATCTCAGGGCGTCTCTGTGAAGAAGTAAGTAAGTAATTTGGTGTTTTACACCCAGTCAACCAATGTGGTTATCTCAGGGCGTCTCTGTGAAGAAGTAAGTAATTTGGTGTTTTACACCCAGTCAACCAATGTGGTTATCTCAGGGCGTCTCTGTGAAGAAGTAAGTAATTTGGTGTTTTACACCCAGTCAACCAATGTGGTTATCTCAGGGCGTCTCTGTGAAGAAGTAAGTAATTTGGTGTTTTACACCCAGTCAACCAATGTGGTTATCTCAGGGCGTCTCTGTGAAGAAGTAAGTAATTTGGTGTTTTACACCCAGTCAACCAATGTGGTTATCTCAGGGCGTCTCTGTGAAGAAGTAAGTAATTTGGTGTTTTACACCCAGTCAACCAATGTGGTTATCTCAGGGCGTCTCTGTGAAGAAGTAAGAAATTTGGTGTTTTACACCCAGTCAACCAATGTGGTTATCTCAGGGCGTCTCTGTGAAGAAGTAAGAAATTTGGTGTTTTACACCCAGTCAACCAATGTGGTTATCTCAGGGCGTCTCTGTGAAGAAGTAAGTAATTTGGTGTTTTACACCCAGTCAACCAATGTGGTTATCTCAGGGCGTCTCTGTGAAGAAGTAAGTAATTTGGTGTTTTACACCCAGTCAACCAATGTGGTTATCTCAGGGCGTCTCTGTGAAGAAGTAAGTAATTTGGTGTTTTACACCCAGTCAACCATTGTGGTTATCTCAGGGCGTCTCTGTGAAGAAGCACTTTGACTAAAACACAACATATTTGCAAAATGAACTTTAAGTTTCACCTTCCCTCACGATCACACTTGTTTTTAAATCCACATAAATGTTGACACATAGAGAGATGAGGGGGCAGGAGAGTGGAGCAAAGATGATTCTTGATATTTGATGCCCAGTCAACCACAAAGGGTCATAATAGAGGGAAACATAAGTGTGTGTGTGTGTGGGGGGGGGGGGGGGGGGAAGACATAGAAAAGGAGACAGAAAGACAGACAAGGAGAGACACAGTGAGAAAAACAGAGAGCTATAGAGAGAGAGATGAAGAGGTATCCATGAACTCTGGAGGACAAAATGCCCATGTTATAATACACACAGCAGGACCCTAGATGAACTGGAGCCAGTGGAGCTTGTTTTGGGATCCACCTACCATGATGATGTCTCTGCGTATTGACTTCATGGGGTTGCCATCCAATACCACCGACTTCAGTGAGGTGATAGTACCCAGTGGGTACGGCAACCTGTCAGACATCACGTATGCAAAAAACTTCACAACATGTCCTTTGGGATTTGAGTTTTAGAATTTAGTTAGCTGGTAATTGGATTATAACGTCCTGGCCATCACACAGGGTCACCTCAGGACAATCAAACTCAATTCATTATAGCTATTAATGAGCAAACACACACTTAAAAACCTCTCATATCAGTCCACAAAACCAATCCCTACATAAACATAAAACAAAACATACATACACAAAAATATATTTTTTAGAAAAAGAAATGTCTTGAGGCTTGATTAACAGTACAAAGCAGGTTTTTGTTAGAGAGGAAGGGCAAGGTCATGCCCATTTCACATGCGTCAGCCTCTTGCTCATGTTCTCAAAAACCTTTTCCCCAGTGGAAAAGAGACTAAAGTTCACTGCTTCCATAAGTGTATTTTTTGTGTTTGCTGCTTGAAAAAGAAGGTTTTACTATGAAAATTTGTGTATTGTCTGATTTTTTTTAATCAAATTAAAATTTTCAATCTTTTGTGCATTTTAATTTCGTTTCATAATTCTGGCAGTTAATTTTGTTCCAGGTTATGGTTCAATTGTTTTTCCCTCAGAATCCTGCATTTATACTGGGACCCCCTCAGAATCCTGCATTTATACTGGGACCCCCCTACCCCACCCAGCTTGGTGTACAAAATGGCCCTTTACCCAGAGAGGTCGTTGTTGCTGAGGTCCAGGCGCTCAAGTCCCTGCAGCAGCGTGATCTCATCAGGCAGCTTGGCCAGCTTGTTGTCACGGAGATCCAGAAAGGTGATGTTGGTAAGGTGCTGCAGATGCTCTGCTGTAATGCCCATGATGGCGTTGTTGCCCAGGTGAAGCTCCTGATGGGGAATGCAAGGTACTTAGCTACTGCTGAACCACACCTTCCCTCAGATACTTTTTCCCTGCATTTCATTTTTAATTTCTGGTCGAAGTATAGAAAAAAAACAAGCAAGTAGTTAATTGTTGAGGCATTATATTTAGATCCACAAGACCTTAAAAAAATAAAAAGCAAAAGAAGTCATAACTTGCTTCAGTTTGTTTTAAAAAAATGATTGGAAGATACCAAGTACTCTAGCGTCAACCTGTGCAGTTTACTGTCAAGATGATGACGACGAAGTGATGCTTAATGTCCTCAGATGTCAGTTGACATATTAGGGACAAGTTGGGATCCATGCCAAAGCATGGTTCAATATAGCTTTACCGTCTACGAGAAACCATAAGGCTCGTTAGGACGGACAGCCCAGGATGGCCAAGTCGACTTTCACGCAGCTCCTGAAGTACGATGCGACTCTGTCAAGACATTCTTGTTAAGTTTATATTCTATCTCATGTCTCATATTAGTATTTGTATGCATGAATTTTCTAATCACCACGTTACATGTTTAAGCTGACTGAATGAAGAAAACCTTTACATGAGGTTCCACACAAAATACTGCATGTTCACAGCACCAGTGCATGCAGGCAGATTCTATTGCAAGCTAAAAAAACAAAACAAAACTGATCTAATTTACCAACATAACTCAAATGCAAGTTTCAGTATATGTTTGCGTGTATGTGTGCATCTCTCTCCCTCTCTCTCTCTGTGCATGCATGAATGTTTGTGTGTCTGCCATTCTCATCTCTTTCACACTCATGCATTAAACAAGTTCTTTTTCAGATCATTTGAGGATCATCTTTCACGCAGCTGCACAATATTCAAAACAAATGCTTATCTCACTCCTACAGTGCAGCAGTTCTAGACCTACCCTCTGTGCACTACACGTCTAGTATAACCCACTGATAATGTGCTGTACATAACAACAGTTTGGTGTCGCTGGCCTCACCTTCAAGCTGACACAGCTGTGGAGGACTGGCAGGTATGCCAGGCGGTTGTGTCGCAGGTACAGCTGCTCCAGTTTTCCCAGACACCCAAACTCTTCTGGCAACCGTGTCAACTGATTGTGTGTCGCATCAAAGTAACGTAAACCTGCCCAGTTAAATGGTGCAGTCAAGACCACTGAGTAGTGTAGTTAGTTACCACCTGAATTTTAATGGCCTTAGGACAAACAGACACTGTTGTAAGCCAATTCATATTCAAAATCATTCTCGTATGAATCTGAAACTATGCCCAAGTTGGATCTACATATTCAATCCAAACACAACTGAGTAGTTGGTTAGTAACTGGATTTTAACATCCTGCCACCCTCACAGGGTCAACTCAGGACAATCAGACTCTGTCATAAGCAAATTTCCTATTTCAAAACTCTCAAGCTAATCTATAAAACTCTCAAGCTTATCTATAAAACCAGTCCCCATGCAAGCATAAAACAAAACATTCATGTACAAACATCAAACGCAAATTTTGGAAGAATCAGTCCATTCAATATTACACCTGTTAGAAGAGCACACAAGTTAGTTTTTAGATTTTAAGTCAAATCATTATGCATTCCACCAGTCAACAGAATACCACACGGTGGTCATGGAGCTGTACATGAAACTATGAGAAGTAGGGCTTAGCGCTAAGTATTGAAACCTCTACCAACTGATGTCAGGAACACCTGTACAGGGTATGACAATAACTTTTTTCCCCACTTGCCCTGCAGGGCAAGTAGATGAATTTTCTACTAGCCCGAGTGGCAAAACTAGTTGCCCATGCCAGATTCTTAAAATCAGCCATTTTGATTAAAATAGGCAATGTTTGTCAAATGGATTTTGAAGGGTAGAAAGTGTGATAAAAGTTCTAAGTAGACTGACACACACACACACAAACCATCTTCCCCACAAAATTACATAAATTTGTAACATTGTTAATTGCCAGGTTCATGCGTGAAAGAGATAAAATTCAGTAAAGTACTCAAGCTCATAATTTTTTTCTACAGTGCCACTGCCAGTGGTACCTGTCTCAGTACTAATGGTATCAGCAATGAATCATTGCAGTACAGAATGATAACTCTGCCTCATTCTGCCATGACTTCTGTGACAGCCAACAGGCAGTTACTGTTCATTTCATTCTAACACTGTAACAGTTCTAATTTCACTATTTTAATTATTGTTAATATTAATGACCCAAACTGCCATGCATGCCCCAAGCCATGACCCAAAATAGCCCAGGCAGCTTGGATCAGTGGTTGTATTTTTTAACACAAGGAACTGTGCCAAACCTGCACCAAATACATTTCTTTATTTTCTGTGTTAATAAAGGATTCAGATTTATACTAGTTTATTCCTGACTTCATTATCTGTTATTTAAGAATAAGAAAGTTTTTTGTTTTGTTTTTTAAAGTCCATTGTTTCCCCTATTTCTACGATAAAACAAGATCACGATTCGGGAGTAGTGTCCCTTTGCTAAACGGAAATTCCCGATCAGAACATGATTATGAATTTGATCATTTTAGGGGCCACAATTAGGTCTTTTAAATGCTCATTGATTACACTTTGGATCTGACACCCCCATTCTCCCCTTGCCCCCTATACCTCCCTCAAAAGAAAGAGAAGACAAAGAAATTGCTTTAAAATTCCCACTAGTACTGGCATAGTTGTGGCCCATGTCACCATTGCAAATACCCCAAGCAAATTCTTTCATTTGCACTTGGGAACAAACTTCCTCTATTTTGACTGGGATCTGTTAGCTTTCAGCTTTTTCAAATTATTTTTGTTTTCATTTCTCTAACCCCCCCCCCCCCCCCCCCCCTTCTTCCTCCAATGCTCTTTTTAAAAAGCTCACACCAAAGCTTAGTGCAAGCCATACTTCGCCACGAGTAAAGAGAGCTAGCTTCTGATTGGCTTAAGTGCACTGGCAAGCCAATCACACGCTACGACACTGAAGTTGGTCAGTTTGATGATCTAAAAGGAAACTGATGTTGCAATTGTGGAACCGCAAAACAAAAACTGTCACAGTGACTCGAAATCTAATGCTTGAATTGAAATATGATACAGTAAATAAAAATAAAAAAATAAAAAAACTGATAAAAACTTTCCCGGTCGGGCAGGCCACTGCCCGACCAAGTAAGTTACCTGCCCCGGGCAGTCCTTATTGTCATACCCTGCTGTACATTACTGGGCTTGGTAAGATGACATCTACGTGGGTGGCTTCCCTAAAAAAAAAAAAAAGGCAACCCAAGTTTTTAGTGGCAGCAACAGGTTATCTATGAAGGTTATTTTCCCAAAACTTAACCATTTTAACAACAAAAAGAAAATGGGATAGCTTGTGCTGACATTTATTAATCTCATCCACAGTTTTCTATGAACTGGCAAGACATATCGGACATATCAATGAACAGAAAGTGAAAAAGACTCATCCTTACAGTCCATAGAACCAATTTCCGGTGGGAGAAGAGACAGCTTGTTATTGGAGATGTTCAGACGAAACAGGCGTGACAACAAGCCAATGTACTTGGGTAACTCTGCAAGCTCATTGTGGGACACATCCTGCAACAAAATACAGTCTGATCCATCCATCCACAAATCGTCAAGGATCTCTGTAGAACAACCCACAGCTCCAGGCAAAAAGCAAAGAATCAACCTAGCTAATGTAAGTATTGACAACTTTCCTTTGAAGCAAACACTGCTGATGGATTATCCTGGTGTAAGTAAAAAAAATTCTCTATTATAGTATTAATCACAGTGGAAAGATTGGCTGTTTTGTTTCTTTACTCTGCACAATCCACTGACAGAAAATCCTGTGAGTAACTGCCAAGCATCACTTCAAAGTGAGCATCACCATCCTTTCAAAGCAGAGCCAACATCTGTTTTGAGTCCATGAATTTTGGTTCAGCTGGTCACTATCGACAGAATTACCTTTTGACACGACACAGCCCACAAAAAGAAAACGCACGTCTTTTTTGCAGTCAACAACCAAAACATTTTAACTCACCAGTTCCTCAAACTGTCTGCCACAAATCTGAACTCGCCAGTTCTTTGAGCTTTTTGTAGTCAACAACTGATTTTAGCTCACTAGTTCTTCAAGCTTTCTGCCACTAATTTAAACTCACCAGTTCTTTGAGCTTTTTGTAGTCAACAACTGATTTTAGCTCACTAGTTCTTCAAGCTTTCTGCGACTAATTTACACTTGCCAGTTCTTTGAGTTTTTTGTAGTCAACAACTGATTTTAGCTCACTAGTTCTTCAAGCTTTCTGCCACTAATTTAAATTCGCCAGTTCTTTGAGCTTTTTGAAGTCAACAACTGATTTTAGCTCACTAGTTTTTCAAGCTTTCTGCCACTAATTTAAACTTACCAGTTCCTCAAGCTTTTTGCAGTCAACAACTGATTTTAGCTCACTAGTTCTTCAAGCTTTCTGCCACTAATTTAAACTCACCGGTTGCTCAAGCTTTTTGCAGTCAACTGATTTGAACTCATCAGTTCCTCAAGCTTTCTGCAGTCAAGTTGAACAACTGATCTGAACTCACCAGTTCAAGCTTTCTGCACTCAACAGCTGATTTGAACTCACCAGCTCCTCAAGCTTTCTGCAGTCAACAACTTCAATGCAGAGTTGAGTCAGTTTGTTGTGCTCAGCGTGCAGACTGACCAGGCTGGACAGACGACCAATGCAGGAAGGCAACTCCTGAAGCTGGTTTCGACTAGAAAAACACAACACACTGACATGTAAACTTAACACAATGGTCTTCATTAACTTCATCAATTTGCCTGCACTATAAATCACACTGACATCATTACACCCTTTATTACAAAATGCCACTAAATCAAGAGCATCCTCAAAATTCTAAAACCTAAATCAGATGTAACTGAAACTTTTTAAACAAAACTTGTGAAAGAAGGCACACAAGGCTAGCTATACCTGATATCCAACTTCTGAAGATTCTCCAGGTCTCCTAATGCATTTGGTAGAGACACAAGGCGATTGTCGTGAACCTGCAATATTCACAGGCACACACAAAAACTGACACAAAGAGCAGGGGGTAAGATTCAGTACAATTATCTGAACTTGAACAACTGAAGGCTTCTTTGCAATGCTCACATTAAACCAACAAACGAGTCCTGTCCAGAGCAGCAAGCTCTTTCCTGCACACCAGACACAGGAGAATAAAAGCTCCCGATCCCTGCATGATTGTTAACAGATTTTATATTAAAATCAGTTCTCATCAACTGATCAAGTCACCTATTAGAACAGGCATTATAACATTGTTAAAAAATATAATAAAATAAAAGGCATAGAACACCCTGGAAAGAAAAGCCAGAGAAGGTAACTTACATTAATAGGGAACCAAACCATGCAAGCACTGTAAACCCTATCAATAGGAATGGAATGGACAAAAGACACAGCACTTTTCTGAAGTTTTCATACACTGGGCACTGCAACATGCCAAGGTTCTGCCATCGCAACTTTCTGACCTCAGTCCTGTGGATCACAACAGCACTTCTGTCAATGATTAACTTTCTTTCCATGAGAAAATCATCACTGGACTGACTGGCTATTTTTCCTGTTCTGAGAATCCCAGCAGATTCAGTGCTTCTGCACAGAAGAACAGGAATGGCAAATATGTGCTATGTCTAATTTTTTAATCTTTGCTAGTCATGAAGATGGACAGAAATAAAAGCTAGTGAAAGTGAAAGCGCTGGTGCTGCATGAAGAACACTCCAAAAGGTGCATCACTCACATCCAGTACAGTCAAGGCTGTTAGCTGAGCCAGCCCTTCCCCCAGAGATGTCAGGGCATTCGATGCCAGGATCAGCTTGGTCAAGTCTACCTGATCCCACCACCTGTCCTCTGTGTTGTCCATAGCAACAGTCTTCGCCTCTTCTGGCACATCGATGTTGATCCTCCATACTGTGTCTGGCACTGAAAAATATAAAAAGTTTATGTTTAAAATTGATCAAGTAAGCTCTTTAGTCTCTCTCTTTCCCTCTCTCTCTCTCGATAAAATAATAAATTCATAATCTATATAATTATTTATAGTAGTTAGTACTCTTATTCAAATGGTGGTAAACATGACGTCTGCAACTGCACCAGATCATTAGGTTTAAAAATGGTAAGTTATTGACATTTTTAATGCTATTCTTCTTCATTTCTTGCCATTTACTTCATCACATTACTCTGTAGTTAGTACTAGCAGTCTAGATCATGATCTACCCATTATCTGTCGTCAGCCATTTTTAACTTATGTTGAAAGTTAGAGAAGTCACACATTATACAAGAGCGAAAAAGCGATGCTGGAACAATGAATTTTTTTACCATTTGTTGTTATGCAACCAAGTATCCTTGAAAAGTTGACCTCACATGCCAAACTTTATTCTTTATCTCATGTTATTTGTACAGTGTAGGCGATTCGACTGCATGGCTATGAGTATGACTATGAGTCACAAATATGCTAAAAAAAATAAATTTTAACACAAAATAACCCCCTTTCAAGTTTCATGCAACTGCTAAAAGTAAAAGTCTAAAACCCCATGCATTTTTTTTTTTACTATTAGTATTTTTCTATTACACAAAAAAGTCCAGATCTGCATGACACATTGACAAACAGAATGTGTTTTAATCAAATGCTTTTACTTATTTTAAACAGTCTCTCTCTAACTCAATCTCTGTCTCTCTGGTGTTGAGGTACAAAGTCAAAATGTATCAGCTTTAACAGCTGCTAGTCCAAGGTGGGTGACATCAAATAAGGTCAGTGGTAGTTTACTCAAACACTGCCTACATCAGTTTCTGGCTACATTACCAGTTTCCCACCGGCACTGTTCTTATAAATGCATGATCAACCACACTTGTCACTTTGCAGCTCAGCATCATGTTGTAAAAGACAATGCAAAAAACAAACTCCAACCTGGTTTGTTGTTGTTGTTATAATACATTAATACTATAAAGTATAATTAGTATAATAGTTCTGAACCAGTTCCTTTCACAAGCCCTAAGATGGCTGACATTAGGCTGCTCTCAAGAACTAAAAGGTAAACAAACCAGCCAGGAATCTGCCAGTACCACTACCAGCAAAAGGCCAAGATCTAAATAGGCACCAGCGAAAAATGTTGAGTTGTTAATGTTATCCAGCCGGCTTGCATGGAATTTTTCAATAGGCGCGAGAGGCAGAAGTTCAGCTAGGTAAGTGCAGGAATTTTTCTTTTAAAATTGCTGTCACTTTAGTCTCAGTGACACTAACAGTGTCACTGTCACTAGTGTCAGTGTTGTGTAGCATCAGACTCATGCTTGGTTGTAACGCATATTTGTAAAGGTGAAACTTGTAAAAGTTACAACCAAAACACGCTACAGTTACTCCCAATGGAGAATTAAAATCAAGATTTAAAATCAAATGCATGCACCTGTGTCAGTATTTGGTCATCGCAAGTGTTATGCCATGAGTCATAGCGACTACTCAACACGTGTCAAAAACCCTCATGTAGGCCTGCAAGTTAAATTTGCCTTCGTCAGACTGCTTGTGACTAATAACTAATACCTGTACCAGTGTCCACGCCAAAATGGGAATGGCCGTACCGTCTGTCAAATTTCTGCCCGATAAGTTGAGTTGACCACTGCGGCGCGCTTGTTTCAAAATGGAAGGATGAACTCCACAGGAAGCGTCCTCATTTGCACCACGGCCAAACGCTCCCCTTGCACCTCTACCGCGCTGTCGTGCTGCCATTTGGGAAAAATAACGTTGTTAGCAACGATCTTCCTGAACTGTGTACGTGTACAGTAACATACGTGGTACGTAAATAAAGGTTGCCAGGTGAAATGAACAGGAGAGTAGGCCGGGTTACTGCCGCCTGCAGAAAATTTAAAGCATGCCGAGGTTTCACCCAAGGGTGATCACTCCGCGCACTACCTACAGCCTGTAAATCTGGCCCTTGTGGTTCGTCCTACCCACAGACACTAACTCCCCCCCCCCCAAAAAAAGTGCCCAAAAGGACCTCGGTTCGATACCGCTTCGGCTTTCCTTTCTCTTCAAAAAGGTTGTGGTTTGTGGACACTGTCTTGTGACTTTGTCCCTCACTTCCTACTGAACATGGTGCTTCAGTAACGTCCACAGGAACCATAAGGCTTATTAGGGATGGGGAGACGTGAAGGGGGTGGGGGGTGCGGAGGGGGTATGGAGGGGGGGACTGAGAGGGAGATTATAATTATACCTATCGGTACACTGTCACCACTGACCAGAATAATTCCTGCATAAAGACTGACTCGATGTGCAGCGATGAGAGCCATAGTTTTAATGTTAAAAGAAAGTGATGCTACGAGTGTGCCTCCAGTCTCGGTTGGCAACGCCCAATTTTGGTTGAAACACCAGATAATAATGCAATAACGTTCGGCCCGGCTTTGCTGTTTGCCACAATGATTTATTTATTTCAGTTTGTTTGCGTTTTGTTCCACTGTAGTATAGAGTCAGTCTCTGGTCCGACGGACCCGGCTCTCCCACACGGGCGTTGATGGCGGCACGGTGTTCGGGTACTGTTGAAGTAGGCCAGTCAGTCACTGTCGGAGTCACACTCCGAGCCAAACTCCAAGCACTGGTTTACATCTTTCCTTCAACCACTGCCGTATTTAGTTACGCCATACTGGGTTCAGAAAACTGTCAGCTAACGTGCAGTTTTTTGTTGGTGTTCAAACAGTAGTAAGTTTGTTACAAACAACTCAGCTTGAATTATATCAGACGAATTATATCATAACTGACCATGTTGCTTACGCCAGCTACCGGGGTCACGGGGTCGCGTCTCGAGTCATGTTTACGTGCGTGCTAGGGCGCTAGGTTGCTTCCACAGTCCGACAGTCTTATCGGAGGGCGCTGACCGCGTCGATGGACAGCTGCACGGAGATAACGAGTGGCGTAACTAAATCTGGCAGAGTTTGGAGGAAGATGCCGGAAAGCGATGCTCGGAGCGTGACTCCGAGCCACACTCCGAGCATCGCTTTCGGCACCATCCTCTAAACTCTGCCAGATTTGGTTACGCCTTTTGGCTTTTATGTTGCTTAACGTCCACGGAGGCGGGATGACCTATTAGGGACGGGGACAGAGTGGGAAAGGGGCCAGGGTGATTGGCTCGACCGCGGAAACCGCCCGAAAAAGACCGGAGAGACCGTGGACCGCCGCCAGAACAATGGAAGTGTTAAGGCGGTGTCCCCTCGCCATTGCCCAGCGACTTGTGCACTGCGCAATTGCTCTTTCAACTGCTGTGCTGGACAGAGTCACTAAGACAATGTCCGTTGCACCGCTGTTGACGAACAACTTGGACAACTCGAAGCAAAAGACGTCCAACTTGCTCAGCCCAGCTCCACCTCCCTACTCATGATCTCTTCTGGGCAAAAGTGAGGGTCCAGCTCCACCTCCCTCCTCTAAGATC
>OY757545.1:18327564-18346564 GCA_963584105.1 Alviniconcha strummeri | reverse complement strand
ACCAGACCAGCAGTCTGTTTGACTTGAAGCTCGGAGCTCACGACTCGGCCATAGACACGACAGGCTTTTTCGAGGTGGACGACTCAGACTCCAACGACGGCAGCGAGTCGTCCTGTGTTGGGCTGAAGAGAGCCACGTCCCAGGAATCGATTGAGTCACATATCTCCTCCGTCAGCACGGGATCTTGGGATATGGTCATCCGCAACCTCAACATCAGACGGTCTGTTTCTTCCGACTCTCTCGGGTCTCAAATTTCGTCCGAAACGGATTCCGCCTTGTCAACTTCAGAGGACGACAGGAGCGAGGATAATGACAACGACAAGAGGTTCTGGGAAGATTTGGAAGCTGCAAACAAAGACGAACTCTACGCCGTGGATGACCGACACGACGAACTGCTCGGCGCCATTCGGTGGACGTGCTTTGAAGACCTTCTCAAGGTTCTCAGCATTCACGCCGAAGAGGAAGGGTACCCTAGTGCAGCTGGACCAGGGGAATGTGTGTTTCAGACGCCGGAGCCAGAAACATCCGGCGACATCCAGCAAGCTTTTCTCCTGGCGATGACAGTGTCGTCCGAAGATCACCTCGAAAACATAGATGTCAAATTAGGGATATCGGATACGTCTGCATGGAACAGCTCACTGGCTCTCTCGACACAGTTACTGGTGGACTGCAACTCGAATAATCATGAAAGTTTGGTTGTTCAGACAGCGGAACCAGAAACGTCCGACATCATCCAACAAGCCTTTCTTATGGCAATGACAATGTCGTCCGAAGATGACCTCAACAATACGGATGTCAAATCTGTGACAGCGAATACGATTACATGGAGTAGTTCACTGGCTGTCTCTACACAGCTACCGGTGGATTGCAACTCGAATCACCATGACAGCTTGTTTCCTGAGGTCCTGCCTGCTGTAAGCAAAGACAGCCGTCAAAGAGAGGAGTTAAGCAAGAGGTTTTCTCCCGAATACTGCGACACAGAAGACCCTGAGGACAATGATCCAACGGATACTGAATCCAGTTACTCGGCATCAAGTTCAGTTTCCGACGCAGATTCTTCGGATTCAGAAACGGATCACATAGAGACAGACAGATTCAAAGATGAAATGGTCTTCAACAGCAACGATAACAGCAGCAGCAGCAGCAGCAGCAATAGCAACAACAACATCGATGACGACGCCGACAACAGTTCTGATGAAACCAGCAAAAAAGAACAAGACTGTAAGAAGACTTTTTGCAAAGCATCTTCTGGCAGTGACCTTGACACTAGCCCCACAAGTTGGCTGCAAACAGGGCTGAACACACTGTCACACTGCCCATCCCAAGCATCCCAGCCTTCCTCAGCAGGAACACTCGATTTAGTTTCACACAACTTCCACGAGAACATTTACTGTACAGCGTCTCCTGACAGTGACCCGGAAACTAGCGTCACAGGGTGGCTACAAACAGGGTTAGGTTCATTCTCACATTGCCCAGACCAACTGCCTTCCCTGTCTTCTTCAGCTCGAACACTCGGTTTAGTTTCACTTAAAGCCAGTGAGGTGCACACGGGAACTGCTTCCGTCTCAGCCAGCTCATCTCCGTCAACATCGCCAAGCGCCTCGCCGAGTCGTAGATGCCTAGAACTGAGCTTCAACTCAGACGACTCCGATGATTCTTCAGAACGATCACCGACCTCAGTTCGCCGACGGCGGCATCTGATTAGCGGCTACGCGAGTCCTTCAGATCTACCAAGCAGAGAAGCACTGAAGACGTCTTATTTCGGTGGTGGGCTTAGCTTTTCGCCCAGAAGCAGTTTTGATGACGACAGCCAATGTGACTTGTCCCCTGGCACTAGTTCCAGCTACTGGCCTTTCTCCGACGTCTTTGACACCCCAGGTTCACGCACCATCGTCGACGAATCTGCAGAAGCCAGCAGGTGGCTAGAAGAGCATTCAGCCGACTCCAGTACTTACTCCCCTTTCATGCCATACAGAGGCCAAAGTTCTCTTCTAGCGGTGCCGGCTGGACAGTGCTCGGGAAAGCAAAATATAAAATCGCATTTCTCGGTATTCAGGGAACAAGCAACGAAGCCGCCTCGGCAAGAATCTTCTTCTCGACGAACCAGCTTTCCGGTGAGGACGTCAAGCACGCCATCGTCACTCAAGGGAACACAGCTGGTGGAAGTGGCGAGCCTGTCTTCGCCGGAGCTGGACAACAGTGAGATAAGCTTCGGCCTGACGGGGCGACTTTGAGAGATGCCTTTTTTACAGTTCCCGGCAACCTTCATCCAACAGATCGAGGATCCAGCTTCATTAACACTGAGCTGGACGGTTTGATTTCTTGCTACAGTTATTGCTTTCGTTGTGGTGTAGCTGAGAAGTTGGTGGACCACGAAAACTATGGAACACATACTTACCGGTATGCGTTTTTATTGTTGTACATAACTGACTGCCTGTGATGTTTATTTAACCGGGTGCCAAAATGGCAAAGAGACGGGTTGTTACCTTACCTGTTGTTTTACTACAGGTCAAGGGGTAAATGCATTCGGACTGCGGAGGAGAACGACGGATAAAGTGTGTGTGAGGGTATGAGGGAGGAAGGGGGGGGGGGGGGTAGGGGTGCACTCGCTATTGCCGTCTTCTTGTAGTCTCTGAAATTAGTTTTGATGTTTCTATATCTTTAAATATTTTGGAGATATTTTTATGGGATCTAGTTGGACAGGTTGGCTTATTCCTTGTTAACGTCGGCGCTAAGGTACAGCTGTGTCCATGTATAAGCTAAGGCCGGTTCCGTGGACTGAGGGAGGTAGGGGTGGGGAGGGGGAGTCTTTTCTTCTTCCCGCCCTCGCCACCTCTCCCACGTGGTCCTTAGCGTGAATTCGTGAATTCACAACGTTTTACTCGTGTTAATATTTGATTAAGTCGACGTGCCTAAAGACATGGTCCCCTGTTCTTGGTTTCAAACGCGACTTTATCGTGCTCCTTGGCAATGTAGACACGACAAAACAGCATCCATTTCGACGAAAGCAAATGTTTAACGAGCCTCTCCCCCCCTCCCCTCTCCCGCCCCCCCCCCCACCCCCCCCCCCACCCCCCTTAACTTGATTGTTATGGGGAATTGAGTCAGCTTGTGTAATAGTGTTCATGTAAAAAGGCACTGTTGTTTCAGAACTGTTACACACGAATGAAAACATTGCCTTTCAGTGAACTCTACGTTACGCATGCACGCGCTCACGCACACACACACACACACACACACGCCCGCACACGAAAGCACACACACACACACACACACACACACACACACACACACACACACACACACACACACACACACACACACACACACACAGACGTGACCGCAGATGGTGAGATTTCCACCTAACAGGTGGATTTACTGTTTCTGCGCATTACCCGCTGAGACGTCAGCAGTAATACACCAATGGTGGACTGACGCCAAGGCGACAAGTTCACGAACACTGTTCTGTCTCGGAACAGTGACCTTTAAAGACGATCTTCTTCTTTTGAAAAAGAAAAAATCCACGAGTGAAGACAAGACCATACACGTAGCTGTAGCTTCCGACAAACCACAGAATTCACTACTGGTTTTCTAATTGTTGAGGGTTTGGTGAACTTGTTTGAAGATGCTTAATAATTAATGACTTGGCAAGGTTATTAGTACTATATAGGCCAACAATGACAACTCAGTATCGTATTTTAATCAGTACCCCCAATACACAGCGAATGATATTTATACCTTGCTTTGTATCAGTGTGTGTTCGTTTATTGTTTTTTGTCGTTGTAATTGTTTTCGACGTACGTGTGCGCCACCCGACGTTGCGCCATACGAGATGTTTTGGACGACCCATTTAACAGCTGGGCAAATGTTTTACAAACACAGATCTTCTCGACTTTCAATTTCGATGGTAAAGTTCTAAGAAAGGAGTTTCTGGGGTTGTTTCATTTGGAAGCTGTTGTGGTGGTAATATATATACCTACCGACAATCTGGGACTGAGTTCAGATTTTTCGACGCGCACTAGTTTCAATACCAGGACTATTGAAGAACATAGTGACAGCAGTTTTTCCGTCCTCCTTCTGTCTTTCTTTTTACGACATTCAGTTCCGACTGTAACATTTTAGAAAAGGGGTTTCTAAAGTTGTTTGATTTGACAGGGACTAGTATCAATACCAGGGACTATTGAAGAACACAATGATAACAGTTTTCTGGCTTTTTTCTGCAGTTTTCTGTCTTTTTACGACATTCAGTTCTGACTGTAACATATTTAGAAATGGAGTTTCTAAAGTCGTTTGATTTGACTGACACTAGTATCATAGCCGGGATGGCTGAGACAGTGATATAGTGATAGTGCTTAACAAGCATAGTGATATTGCTTATTTCTTTTCTTTTACGACATTCAGTTTTGATTGTAAAATTCAAGGAAAGCAGTTTCTAAAGTTACTTTATTTCACAAAAAACTATTGAGGTAATATTGCCAGCTTACTTTTCGGCTGGTTAATATTAGTTAGGATTAGTCGACACGAGGCTATCATAATCCACAAAAGCATGGACAATTGACATACACTGCAATAGTACCCTGTTGTTCTTTTTATTATTATTTACGACTGCAAGCTTCGATCATAAAATTCTAGGGGAGGAGTTTTTTTTGCTTGCTTTATGTGAAAATCGTTGTGTGTTAGTGATGTTACTGACTTTTTCTCGTACGGATTAATGCAGATTAATCGACGTGCAATCTTGATATCAATAACAGAAACTAGTGAAAAACTTCGTGATTGTGGTAACTTTTTGTTTTAAAAGCTGCAAGTATTGCAAGTTTCAAAACTGACTTTATCCATGTGTAGGCTATAGAACTGACCGATGAGACTGAAATGATAACTGATATGTTAATAAGTTATAATATATTACAGTGTAGCTCGTGTGTCCATGTGAAAATTAGTTTTTAGATTGTGTTCTTAAAGATGCTGGTGCATAGTTTGATATCAATACGAACTTATCGCTGGTTTTATTCAAGAACAAAGCCCATAATCTACAAAAACGGAAAATGATAGTCTCTAGCGGTTTAAAACGGATTTTTGATCCGGTCATTAATTTACACAGAAACGTCGATTTGTCAATGATTGTAAACAAGTGTTTATCATCATAAAACCAAAAAACGATCTATAATACGCACTTATTATTCATTTCCAAATTTCAATGTGTCAGTATATCTAAACCTTTTCTCGTGTGTTTCATTTACAACGGACTTTTGAGTTCCACATGAAATTTCCAAAGCGAAGCTTAATATTTTTTCCATTTTTCACGTGTTATAAATGCATTTATGTATTGCAGACAGTACATCTCAGTGGTGTATCTTTTTTCTAATGCCTTTTTTTTTCTTCTTTCAATTCCCGGCGACGTAGCAAATTCCATCGACACGGAAATGTGCCTGCTGAGAATATAACACCATAAACAGCAAAGTGTGTTCATAGACAACAGTTGCTGATTTTCCGTATTAATTAAACCCCGAATTGGTGGTGCTTACCCGAAGTTGTATATGAAAAGATGTTTTAAATTTTGTGCCCAGATTTTAACTACATTTTGGTGTGCATATTTAATACTTGTACGTGTTTTTAAAAAATAATAATTATTATTATTTTATTGCAACTTGATGTTTATGCATTTTTAATTCAACCTCGTGCCAATTTCTTTTACCGTTTTGTTGTTGTTGTTTTTTACAGTCAATAAAAATTCATTCTTATAATGTGTGTGTGTGTGTGTGTGTGTGTGTGTGTGTGTGTGTGTGTGTGTGACTGTGTGCGCGCGCGCGCGTGTCACAGTGTGTGTGCGTGCGTGCGTGCGTGCGTGTGTGTGTGTGCCGGTGTGCGTGTGTAACGTCTGCAGTGCGTGACGAAGGGATCAAATGTCGTCGAGCGATTCTGTGGCCACCGAAACTGAGAACGCTAGCAGGTTAGGTTATAAACATGTCTGCGTTAATTACTTTCACGAGTGGCTTCTCATGACTGTCAGTATCAGGAAGTGATCCAGCACACACACACACACACACACACACACACACACACACACACACACACACACACACACACACACACACACACATCCAAGCACTGGTTTACGACATTCCTTCCGTCAACCACTGCCGTATTTAGTTACGCCATAGGGTCCAGAAAACTGTCAGCTAACGAGTAGTTTTTGTTGATGCTCACAGTAGCAAGTTTGTTACAAACAACTCAGATAAAACGAGGCGTGTCATTTACAGGCGCCAACAAAATTTACACCAGCACAAATAAAACCACAATCATTTGAATCGAGACGGAACTCTTTTTTTCTTTTCTTTTTTTACCCGGGGTGGATGCATCTCATGTTTACGTGCGTGCTTTGGCGCCAGGTTGATGAGTTGATGCTTAATGTCCTCAGATGTCATTTGACATATTAGGGACAAGTTGTGACCAATGCCGAAGCACGGTTCAATAAAATCCACATACGTAATGTGTATGCGTGTTTAGCTGTAACCTGACACCTGCACTTTTGGCAGAATGACCTGGATTTTTTACGTGCTACTGTGGTAACACGGGGGTGGAACGGATACCGAAATAAGAGTCAGCACAGAAAGTCGACCCTGGAGAAGAAAATTCTCCCGCCGTTCCAGCAGGGATTCGAAGCATGGCGCCAGGTTGCTTCTATAGTCATATTAGTACTGGAACCTTTCGGAGGGTGCTGACCGCGTCGCTGGACAGCTGCGCGGAGATAAAGAGTGCCCCTTCAGTGGCGTAACTAAATCTGGCAGAGTTTGGACGAAGGTGCCGGAAAGCGATGCTCGGAGTGTAACACACATCCACACACTCGCTCACTCACTCACATAATCGTTCTATTTTTTATCGCTCAACTCCCACCTCTCTTTCAACACGAATTCAAGTGGAGAATGAAAGTTCCAAATATTATTGAATCAAAAACATAAGTCACAAGCATGTCATAAGCAGACCCTTAGACAGAAACGAACTTAGACACACACAAAAACCAAAAACAAAACAAAAAACTCAGGATGCCAAAAGTAGTAGAATGCTGTATAGTCATAGATATACAATACATAGAAGCGACTTTGAAGAGGAGAGGGGGCAAAGTGAGTGAGTAACTGGATTTTAACAGGATGCTAGAAGTAGTAAAACGCTGCATAGTTATATATATAATACATAGAAGCGACTTTGAAGGGGAGAGGTGGCAAAGTGGAAGTGGGAGTAATTGGATTTTAACAGGATGCTAGAAGTAGTAGAAAGCTGCATAGTTATATATATATATACAATACATAGAAGCGACTTTGAAGGGGAGAGGTGGCAAAGTGGGAGTGGGAGTAATTGGATTTTAACAGGATGCTAGAAGTAGTAGAAAGCTGCATAGTTATATATACAATACATAGAAGCGACTCTGATGGGGAGAGGGGGCAAAGTGAGTGTAAGTAATTGGATTCTAACAGGATGCTAGAAGTAGTAGAAAGCTGCATAGTCATATATATATATATATACACAATACATAGAAGCGACTCTGAAGGGGAGAGGGGACAAAGTGAGTGTAAGTAATTGCATTTTAACATCCTGTCAGCTGCGGAGGGTCACCTCAAGATGATCGAACTCTGTCATAAGCAAGCACAAGTTTCAAAACTCTTCTCATATATATCTAAACCATTTCTTTTTGACAGTCAAACCCACAAAATCAGTCCCTGCACAAATATAAAACAAAACATACAAACACAAACATCAAGCTTTTGAAATGTTAGTCCCTTCAGTATTGCACCTAAAAGAATGGACAGAAACATTAAAAAAAAATGATTTAAAAAATGCTTAATGGCAAATACCAGTGCCATATGGAAGCAAGCAAACATACCACCTAACACTTCCTAGCTGCTCAACAAGAGCCATACAAAAAAAGAGAAAAGGGGTAGTGGGGGAATATGAATAAATATAAAGAAATCTGAACTATGAATGGTCAGTCATAATTCACAGAATTACATCTGTTGCAAGTATGTTCTCAGCATTGCGAGGCAGCAGAGGGATGTATGACTAGTATCTGCATCAGACATCTCACTGGTGTATATTCTTCTTTTCCATATTTATGCAATGACATGAAACACTTGGCTGAGATAAGACTTCTTGAAAACTGCAAGCAATATTCATGTTTGAAATGTGTATAACTGTTCCAGTCAGGAACTTTCCCTTTGAAAACTGCAGTCATTTTGTCTGACGGAAGCCACACAGACAACGCTTAAAATCCTCAAGTAGGCATTCTCTTAGATGAAAATTTTCCCTCTCTGAGTGGGGACATGGCAAAGACTTGACGGAACATTTTGGAAGCTGTTCATCACCATGACCAACAACAACAAAAGTACAAAAAGTTTATCATTTTATCATGTTGATTAGTTTATACTCTGAATCATGTTGATCATTTTATTCACTGCATCATGTTGATTAGTTTATACTCTGAATCATGTTGATCATTTTATCCACTGCATCATGTTGATTAGTTTATACTCTGAATCATGTTGATCATTTTATTCACTGCATCATGTTGATTAGTTTATACTCTGAATCATGTTGATCATTTTATTCACTGCATCATGTTGATTAGTTTATACTCTGAATCATGTTGATCATTTTATTCACTGCATCATGTTGATTAGTTTATACTCTGAATCACGTTGATCATTTTATTCACTGCATCATGTTGATTAGTTTATACTCTGAATCATGTTGATCATTTTATTCACTGCATCATGTTGATTAGTTTATACTCTGAATCATGTTGATCATTTTATTCACTGCATCATGTTGATTAGTTTATACTCTGAATCACGTTGATCATTTTATTCACTGCATCATGTTGATTAGTTTATACTCTGAATCATGTTGATCACTTTATTCACTGCATCATGTTGAGGTTCTGCTGTCACTAATTTAATGACCTCCAACCTGTGGATCATCATCATGACAGACCATAATATAATTATGCTGGTCACTTCAACACTGATGCCAGCAATCTGCAACAGATTAATCCAGTATAGAAATGTCATTTGGCTGAATCCCCCCCCCCCCACCTCCCACCCCTGAGTCCAAGTGTCATTGCTTTTGTATGGCAGGGTGTGAGAGGTAAAAAGAAAAAGAAAAAAGTTAAACGATGGACAAAAAATTTTGAACTTTGCCTGTTAGTCAGAATAAATGAAAGCCAGTGGAACCACTGCCCTAACATTGTTAGAACTTTGCCATGGTGTTTTTGCCACTGCCATGGCTTCCTTGAATGAATGAAAATGTACATATAGTGTGTAAAAAAACTTCCACACAAAACCTTGCGTGTTCACAGCGCCAGGTACACACAGTGCATACATGTAAGCTCCCGCAAGCTAAAACTACCAAGGGACATTCACACCAATAAAGTACAAACAGCCCCTACCCACCCACCCATCTACAGAAAATAATATTGAACAAATATGCAACAGCCATACACTGTTGTGCAAAACATACCCAGCGTTGGTATCTCAGTGTAATAATACCGCTGATTAATGTTATCCAGTGGGCATGCAAATCTGCTGAAATATAAACAGAATTGCCATCATGCATTATCTACTTAGTAGATGTGTAGTATTCTCACATGAATCATTTAATCAGTTAACTCATGCAAACCTCCAAGTTTTGGCAACAGTTTTCAGATCAATCAGCAAATCAACAATAGGATTCAAATGTAATAGTTTAAAATTTAGTTCACACAGCTTCAGCCAGTTCATTGAATGACAACCATCAATGACTTTTTCATGCAAAACATAAATGGGGACTAGAACTTCTACTGTAGAACAAAGTTTTATTCTTGCCTGAAAGTAATGAACAGATGATACATGAAGGAAAAGTCAGCATGTAGACTGCACAATTAAAGCTTCCACATTCAGCAAATGTGCCCATGTTAAAAAGTAAAATAAAAAAATAAAATAAAATAAAAATTGAAAGAAAGAAACAAACTAAAAAAGACACACACAAAAATACATCAGTCCTATGAAGGAAACAAAGAAGAAAAAAAGAAAAAAGAAAAAAAAGAAAGAAAGAAAAAAGACACAGGTCCTAGGAAAGAAACAAAGAAAGGAAAAAAAGACAGGTCCTAGGAAAGAAAGAAACAAAGAAAAAAAGACACAGGTCCTAGGAAAACAAGTCAACAGCACAGACCCCACCCCCCTTCTCCTTTACTGCGCAATGCATGAAGTAAATGACAAAAAGAGTACACATAGGATTCGTTCTTGCATATCAGCTGGCAGCAAAATGATTAGGATTTATCTGTAATACAGAATGCACAAACAGAGACAAAGCCCCTGTCTTTGAGGCTGAATCAAAATAGTGACCAGAGCGCTCACCATACACAGGTCTCTAGTAACCACATACAAATGCAGGAAGTAAATGCAGGAAGTAAAAAGTAACTGTTGGCACTCACACAAAATATTTCTCGTAGAATGTTATACGTACTTGCATCAACATCCCAAACTGCCTTTTGAAGACTGTTCAGTGGAGCATGACACGTTCATTTTTCTTGTGTTCTCTGTGCTGCAAACCCAAGCCAACAATAGCTGATGCCATTTACAATGTAATCATGTCCTCCAAATGGCTGACCAGTAAATCAAAGGCTGAAGAAGAAATAAAGTAAAATTATTCCCACTGTACTACTTAGCATTTGTAACTATTTCAGTATCCATTCCATCCCACGTTACCTCAGTAGCAAGTAAAAGAACCCGGTCATTCTGTGAAAGGTGCAGGCAGCAGATCACAGTAAAACACACATTGTCGGTGACTGTTTAAAACCTCATAACTCAGTTTTTCGGGATTTAAGAAAAAAAGAAAAAAACTTTTCAAAATTCAGTTTTAATTGAAACATATCAAGTTTTTAACACATGCACAATCGTAAGTACTTACATTTGTTATTATGATTCTTACTGGAGGAAAAGAGTAAGTTATGAATGATTTTTGCTAGAACATGAAGATACGTGCTTTTTATCCCTAACACCTGATCCATAATGAAGACTTAGGAGGATTTATCGCATAATCAAAACATACCACATCAATGACCAGATGTAGTCAAAACAACCAGATTCTTTGACAAAAGTGCAGTTGCAAGCATGAACATCTGTTGTATGATTTCACATCAAAACAATATTAACTAGGCATGATTTTTGCTACAAAAGGCAGACACATGGTTTTTGCACTAAACAGTTGGTCCAAACTGAGGATTTATGAGGATTTAACTTTTAGAAAATATTGTTGTTAATGGAGATTAACAGTCAAAGGAAAGCAAAAACATTCCATAGAACATTTAGTTCAAAAATAAAAGTGACACTCTACAACTACTGGTTGCTTTCTAGCAATAAAAAAAAAAAAAAATGCAAACAAAATTAAACAGATTTGAAACAGTATGCCCTGTCTGGTTTATGACTGTAGTGTCCAAACAAAATTAATTATCTTTGTTTCAAAGCAAAGAAGCTGATTATCTTTATGTAGACTTTCGTCTGGAACCGTCTATAATGTTGAGGCCTCTTGATGTCTAAAATACTGCTAACAGTGGGAGTTCAGAACAATACCTTTGACCGAGGTATCAGACTGACTTGACCTGCTACAATAAACTCAGAGAGGCACTGTCTGATTACATTTAATCATGTGATAACACCATGCAAGTTCTAATCCTTAGACTGGTGAGCATATGTTCCTTTGATGTCCAGGGGTGCCTGCCTTGGAATAAGAACTGATGAGGTTCCTGTGTTCAGTCTCCAGTCTCCATGAGGCAATGCATCATACACACACACACACACACACACACACACACACACACACACACACACACACACACACACAGAGGCATACACACACACAGAGGCACACACACATACACACACTCTCAAATGCACACATGCATGCTCACACACACACACACACATTAACTATCTGTTGTACATATAATATATACTTGCAGACAGACATGTGAAAAAGAGGGCATACTGGCAGAAACCAGTCACACTTGGTGGTGATTTCAAATAAATCAAATTCTGAATCAGTCGCTTCTTTTGAGTAATTAAGCTGCATGCTACACATTCATAATTTCAACATACTAATCTAGTCATCATACAGCTGCGTGCTAACATATCAGCTCTTACCACACGTCTTTCGCTCAAGATGTCTTGATGAAGAGGAAAAACCTCATAAGGTGCGAAAAATGATGTAGTTTCCAGATATTTTGTAGCATGGAAAAGCTCGCAAGTCGTCATAAGAGGTTTTCATTTGTCAAAACATTAGCGAAAATACCTTGTAACTCTACTTATGTGTCATTTTGGTTCAGCCTCCCACCACAAATGCCTTACAAGGTTTTGCTAGTTATTTCTAACCCCGATTTCACCCCAAAATATTTTTCCTAGTGTTCCAAAGTTTTTACAGAAGGTGTATAAATAAATTAGGTACTCAAAAGTGTAAAAATCTGAAAACCGGGAAAATTTAGTTACGAGGTTTTAATCGGTCACCAATGACATGCACCTTACTTCAATGCTGCATGGTTGTACAATTTACACAGAATGTGCACTGAGACAGCAGCAGTTTCATGTGACACCAACCATGTAACAATGAGGCAGTGCTGTTGGTATGCAACTTTGGTGGATATTCCAAATGTGCTGTAAAAGGCTACAGTCACTCATTCAGAATTGCATGCAACAAGAGTACAGTGAGTCTGCTTGAGAGCAGAGAATAGCACTATATAAAAGTGATTAATTAATTAGCAGCCCAATTCCACTGAAACAATTTCTTTTCAATACCTTCCCCCTAAAGTATCTCTTTCCTTGCTTCAGTCAGTACAGCATCAAAGTAAAATGCCTCCATTCCAAATGATTAGACAGCAACTAATGACAGCAATCGACCCTTCATGTTGCCAACAATGTGTCTCCCAAAAAATTAAATTCAAAATAATTCATTGGAATAAATAATTTTCCAGCTGTATTTTTTTCTTGGACAAAATGTGCAGGCATGCACCCTTCAACCAGCTTGTGGCAAATGAATGAGCAATTAAGGAACACAGTTTCCTCCACCACAGTGGTCGCAATAATGAGTCACAAACATAAAAAAACTTTTTACTTTACAGCAAAAACAGCAACAATAAAAAATAAAGATGTGGCCACCAGTGGACACTATTCCCCACATATGTTTTTTCTCCATCTCTTTCATTGCTTTTAGTTGTGTATGTATGTGTACAGATACTGCATACAAAGAATAACATTTTTTGTGTAAAATAAATGTGTCACCTTGGTAAAATTCATCCTGAAAATGATTTTTTCTCCTGGGAGCTTATATGGCAGTTGGCAAGTGAAAATCAGTCATCACAAAAACAAGACATTAGACAATGCTCAGCCTTGTCACCTTTTAAAGCCAAACTGTAAACCTTCCTCTTCTCACAGTTTTTTCTGCCCCAATTAATATTGATACCCAGTTTCTGCTAGTCAATGTGTGTGTGCATGTATGCATGTATGCGCACACAGGCACACATGTGCACATGCACAGATCCGTGTCATACATGTCTGAATGAATTCATTGCAGTGTGTGTGCGTGTGTGTGTGTGCTGTGCTCAACATGTGTATAGAATATTGTATTTAGGTTAATATGTATCATGTGAGCACTCCAGCCAATGATAAGAGCATGATAAATGGACATTATTATTGCTATTATACAGGACAGAAAGATGCAAGGAGTCCAAGAGAGAGATAGAAAAGTCTTTAAAAGATTTACCCTTCTCTTGTTGATAATATTAAGAAGAGCGGTGACCACCACGCAGCATAGCATGTTAGCCAACAGAAAGATCATCACATACTTCCACTGCTCCAGCTGGTGCTCATCTACTCCAGACCCACTGCACACACACACACACACACACACACACACACACACACACACACACACACACACACACACATACATGAACACACACACAGGCACACATGAACACACAGACACACATACACACACACATGAATGCACACACATGAACACACACACACATGAAAGCACACACACACACACATACACACACACATGAACACTCAGACACACACACAAACACACACACATGAACACACACACACAAACATGAACACACACACAAACATGTACACACATACATACACACACACACACACACACACACACACACACGCATGAACATACACACACACACACACAGCACCACAGATTAAATATCATTAGATGCATCTCTTAGATCAATAAGCCTAAAAGACCAAAAAAGTGCCATAGTTCTGTTGCAGCTACTGACATGTGCAGAAAGTTACTGAAATTGAAAAGAATGAAGTAAGGACAAGTGATGTTAAACTGAATTTCAAATGGTAACATACATGTCTATCCAATCTATTGCTTCCTTCTCCTTCTGGCTGTTGCAGTTCACCATTTTTAACCTACACAAGTACCTGATACAGTAACTGTGTTGTACACTGCAATTCTGACTGATTTGTTTCAACATTCTGGTAACCCTGACTACCTGCTGCAGCATGTAAATAAACAAGTTTAGACAACTTTTTCCTCATAACCATGCAGAACTACAATCACTACATGTGGAACCTTGTTCATCTGAATGCCAATAATGCTGACATCTTGGAGCATCTGGATGTAATTATATGGCAACAGAATTCTCAAACAAATGCTTGCCATTAATGTGGAAAAGTGCATGCCAGATTCAAATTACACACCAAACCACCATTTCTGAGAGAGAGAAAATCCAAGTAAATGGAATACTGATAATGTGGTTCCTCTTTCTTTACTTCTGCTTCTTTCTTCTTCCTTTTGTTTTTGTTTTTAAGAACTGAAAAAGAAACTGATTCTAACAGTTATAAAAAAATAATAATTAAAGTATGAAAAGAACACCACTGGATAGTTCCCTGGACTGTCAGACAGCTAGCTATACGAAGTGCATTTCTGGATTCTTATTGACCATTCTCTCCCCACTGAGTAAAAAACACACACCCCACAACAAAGTTCACAATTCACCAATCTGGAAAACTGATTCACCCAAAAACATTCCTGGGGACAAAAGAGGCCAGATCAACAAGGCTCTACAGGAGACCTGGCACACCCTTGCACCCCTGTGCAGGACGCTACACAAAAGAGACCAGATCAACAAGGCTCTACAGGAGACCTGGCACACCCTTGCACCCCTGTGCAGGACGCTACACAAAAGAGGCCAGATCAACAAGGCTCTACAGGAGACCTGGCACACCCTTGCACCCCTGTGCAGGACGCTACACAAAAGAGACCAGATCAACAAGGCTCTACAGGAGACCTGGCACACCCTTGCACCCCTGTGCAGGACGCTACACAAAAGAGACCAGATCAACAAGGCTCTACAGGAGACCTGGCACACCCTTGCACCCCTGTGCAGGACGCTACACAAAAGAGACCAGATCAACAAGGCTCTACAGGAGACCTGGCACACCCTTGCACCCCTGTGCAGGACGCTACACACAGCTTCACGCAGAGGTGAGGCAGGCAGTCATTGTCTCTCACCTCTTGTTCTTTTCCAGTATCAGCCCCACAATGAGGTTGCAGATGCCGATGCCGATCATCTGCACGGAGGTGGTGAGTCCCATGGCTGTGCCCACTGTCGACCGGCTCACCACCAGAGGAATGGTGGACCACATGGTGGCCTAAAAATAATTTTTAAAAACTCAGTAATTTGATTGACAAAATTCACCACCAGGGATGTGGTTGCAACATACTGCCCCCCCTCTCCCTCCTCCCCCCCCAAAAGCAGTTTGACATAAGTCCTTGAAGCTGTCAATTCAATGCCAGTGGGACGGTTTGCAACATGCTGGCCTAAAACATTAGCCAGCCATTTAATTAATACACAGCCACACATCTGTAAACTCAACCAAGAACATAGGGTCCATCTACCCGTAACCCAATCTGTAAATCATATACTAGCTTCATCAACCCAAATCCAATGAGTCACATCCCTCTGATTTTATTAGATCAAAATTAAAAAATAATTTCTTCTTTCTGCCAACCCCCAGAAAAGGGGAATAAGGAAAGGAGTACAACAATAAGCAACCAGAACAAAGCCTAACAATCTACTCCTTTTCAATCTAAATCTTAAATCTGAAGTTATGTTGCTGATAGGCACTATTTAGATCTAACATGGCGCTGACCCCGACATAGTCTGAAGATACACTGCCAATAAACAGTGTTTAAGTCTTACATGACATTCATCTCAAGCAGACTCTCTTTGCCCCCATGAAGCATCATGAAGGCATGGGGCCTGGAAAACAAACTATCAAAGTGAGCAAAACATGCAAGTTGAAAAGAGACGCTGCCGTGTACTCACAGCAGCAAACGAGTAGGTGATACCCAGCCAGATGGTGCCGACAAGTGGGTAGACGTGGGTGAAAGCCAGAATGCAGAACACAGGGACAGTCAACAGGGCACACAGAAAGGTCAGAATTCCACGCTTACCGATGATGTCCTGGAAAGAGACTGTTCTGGTTGACCATTTGGCTGGTGCTTCATGCTTCCATTTTTTAAATACATGTATGCACAAAATATGGACAATAATCAAAAGATGCTAATATTGTATGCACAGCAACTGCTTGATGTAAACTCTCCAATAAGTCCAATATTAGCGCTCTCTCTCTCTCTCTCTCTCTCTCTCTCTCTCTCTCTCTCACAGACACACATGTGCACACAGGCAGGCACACACACACACACATGCATGCACACACATGCATGGGTGTACATACACTTAATGTATTTATCATGAACATATAAACTATGCATGTAAGTGCATAACTTGATAAATATATACAAAGATATACCTCTGCACAGGAAATACAGCCATACTTAAGCATTTCCTTTGATTACTAATGTCATTATGATTATCATTTTTTCAGTGTTATCAATTTCGTATGATCATCATCCCATCACTTACAATCAGGGCCCCTAGGAATGGTAAGATCAGCAGGGAGACATCATAGACTGCACCTGCAATATAAGCTGATGTCGTCTGCGTCAGATGGTACCTTTTACCATACTTGTCATTGATGAACTGGCTGAAAAACACAAACACATCATACATGCATGAGAATAAACATGCCCACACTAATAATTATGTATGTGCATACCCACACACACACACAAGCACACCCACATATATATATATATATATAGACACACACACAAAACCAACAACCAGGTTTATATATATATTAAGATGGTGTTGTGGTAAAGCAGTTAGGATGCTGAACTCAGGATTAAGAATCTGCAGTTTCTGGACCAAGTTCAGACTGTAGCTTCTACAAGTAATTTCCCCTTCTCACGCTAGAGAGCCACTTGACAGCTAAATCACTGCACATGTTGTTTAAGGATATTTCACATGAAAAGATTTTTAACTTTTTGAAATAAATTAATATTTTTGGAAACTTTTTAATTTGAAATCATTTTTAGTTATGTTTGTGTTTTCACCTTTTAAGCATGGTTTTAAAACTGTATATAGACCCATTTTAAGACATACACATTATTAAAAATTAAATATACAATATGAGATGTGTATCACCCTGATATAACCGCACCGGATGACTGGGTGTAAAACACCAACTTACTTACTTACTTACTCTCACGCTTTATATGTTCTTTTCATTTGCAAGTGTTCATTCAACCAAAAATGTGAACCTCTCACTTTGCATGTCCAACATCTGTTACACAGCCTGACCAGGCATGTGTGTCTTTTGTCTAAATTCATTAATTCTTTCACCTCTGGTCTTTTTCAATACCCAGTATCACTGCCATTTATATTTCAATAACCTCTCCTCATGCACAGTATCAAAATAAAATTAAATAGTACAAACAGGTTCTGCTTTGTACGTGTACCTTGCATCTGCCATGAATGGGAAAACACCGTTGTAGAAAAACATGATGGCAAAGGCTACAAGCCAAAACTGAAGAGACAGGTTTTTGATGTCTGTGAATTTCTGGTAAACAGACAAAAATAACCAAGTCAGGAATAGTAGGAAAGAAATAGACAATACAGATTGTTATGTGAAAAAAGGGCCTAGAATCATCAAATATGCATTGTTTTGCTTTGTCAGTATAGTACAAATGCAAGCAAAGGTAGATCAATATACAAAGGGGCGGGGATAGCTCAGTGGTTAGAGCGCCGGACTCGTGATTGAAAGGTCGCGGGTTTGAATCCCTGCTGGAGCGGCGGGAGAATTTTCTTCTCCAGGGTCAACTTTCTGTGCTGACTCTTATTTTGGTATCCATTCCACCCCCGTGTTACCGCAGTAGCACATAAAAGAACCCGGTCATTTTGCCAAAAGTGCAGGTGGCAGGTTACAGCTAAACATGCATACACCTTACGTATGTGGCTTTGCATGAAGTGACATGGAGCATGGTTGTATGGTGTACACAAGACTTGCGCCGAGACGACTGCAGTTTCATGTGGCACCAGCCATGCCAGCGCTGTAAGTACACCACTTCGGTGGATATTCAAAAAACGCGCTATAAAGCTAGTCACTCATGTAGAACCACATGCGAGCGCAGTGAGTCTGCTCAAGAGAGCGGAGAATAGCGCTATATAAGCGATCATCAAAGAGACAAACATTAAACAACAATTTTCATTGCATCCTGTCTCCCCCCCTTCTCTCCCCCTCCCCCCAACCTCTCAACAGCTGGCTGGAAAAGTCAATACTCATCCACTTTATCTGGCAATGATGCACACAAGTACATAGATATGTATATCAATTCTGATTACAAAAGGTTCAACAGTTCCAAATGTATTCAACCCATACACTTTCTCCTGTGACCTTGACTTTATGACCCAACCTGTCTCATGTTAACTCAGAAAGAACTCACCAGTTTCTTGGATTCTAGTTTGAGGTTATCCTCATCACCAAGCTGTTTCACGCCCCAGCGATCCAAAATGCTGACAGTGATGGCTGACAAGAAGCCA
>OY757545.1:18314807-18327364 GCA_963584105.1 Alviniconcha strummeri | reverse complement strand
AGTACACGGATACATTCGTGATGAAAGCTACGCGTAGGTGGCTTCCTCTTGGTTCTTGTTACATTACTTGCACTTGAAACACAATCATAGGTCTAATGAGAAGTTCTTGTTGCGGTACATTTTGTCACTAACGTAAGCCGGTCACTAACGTGACAAAAGGTGTCAAAATTGATGCACAGCCTGCACGTTTTGTCACTCCGGCACGTTTTGTCACCACGTGGTGACAAAACGTGCCGAAAGGTCCACTCGCTGCATGTTTTGTCACTCTTTCTCTCTCTCTTCGCAGCTCTCTCTGTCTCTCTGTCGCTGTCTCTGTCTCTGGCTCTCTCTCTCGCTCTCTGTGTAATTTCCCTTAAAATGGTTTAGTTTGTGTCCATCTCTAGTCTAGCCTCTGATTTTTTAATTTGATTTTTTAATGATCGCAGCAGAATTTTCGTCCCAGAAAAAGCTGTGTTGTAACTGTGGAACTCTGGAATGCTGTGCCAAGATAACTTCAGTGTCCCACAGAGAAGGGTGGCCGGGATGTTGAGGATGGTGGGGGGGGGGGGGGGGGAGAGAGAGAGAGAGAGAGAGAGAGAGAGAGAGAGAGAGAGAGAGAGAGAGAGCACTGATACCAATCAACCCGTGGAGGGTGAGGGTGGGAGAGAGACAGAGGTGGGGGGGTCATTAGAGCACCCCGCCCCTGCCTCCTGATACCAATCATGGGGGGGGGGGGGGAGTGGTGGGGGGGGGGAGAGACAGGGGGGGGGGATTAGAGCATCCCGCCCCTGCCCTCTCCCCCCCCCCCCCCCCACTCCCCGCAATCGATTAATCAAGCAAAACATTTGTTCTTGTTGATCGACCGACCGACCAGCCACGACGAGAGTGAACAGATGCACTTACTCAAATTCTGAAGCCGGTAAACAAGCTTTCAGCTCAGTATAAACATCTGCAAGGTTGAGACCCTGCTGCATAATGTTTTCTCCATTATTAATCTCCCGTAGTGACTGATGTATAGCGGAGGCACGAATTAACCTCTTCACTGCCCCAGCTTTGAACACTTCCGGGTTGAAACATTCACGGAGGCACCCGCAAACAGTATATTTTCCGGACACATCTACTTTCAGTGCTACGCGCTTTGATGAAAATCCTTTCACATGCCAGTGCGAAAAACAAACAAACAAAACACACACACACACACACACACACACACACACACACACACACACACACACACACACACACACACACACACACACACACACACACACACACACACACACACACACACACACACACACACACACTACAAATACATGCATTATTGGTGATGGGTTGATAAAATGAGAAGGAAAAAACAAAAAAACAAAAACAACAAACAAAACCATCATATACATAATTAATGAACCAATCTCTTTCAACATAACCAGACAAGCAGAACTATAATTACATAATAAATATTAAAGTTATAAAACCATCAGCAATGATTAGTTATAATGAGAAGCTAATTAAGTTCTACATACCTCGATTGCCAAGTTTATCAATCAGGAACCCAGCTGCAATAACAACAGCGGCATTGCTGAAAGAAAGTCAACAAAGGCATCAGACATGCCAAGGGAACACATGGCGCACCATTCATTTATATGGACACAGGGCTGATAAATATCACCTGTTGCTTTTAGTTCAGTGTGAGCCGGTTTGGCCTAGTGGTAAGGCATTAGGCTGGTAATAATAATAATAAATGAATACTTAGAGTGCCTTGCCCGCACAGGCCCTAAGCTAATAATGGTAAGCAGAGAGACCTTGGTTCAGATCCGCTTCAGCTCTCCTTTCTCTTCAGAAGTTGTGGTCTGCAGACACTGTCTTGTGACTTTGTTCTTCATAATTAATAAAACATTAAAATGGTTCTCATTGCTGCCCATCTTAATGCAGAAGTCATTCTGGTCGCAACAGTGTAGCAATAGATATATAATCTACATCTCCCCCACCTCTGTACCCCCTTCTCCCCATCCCTAATGAGCCTTATGGTTTCTGTGGACATTAAGCACCATGCTTACTTACTTAGTTCAGTTCAGTATGGTATATAATATATATATATGTGCTCAGAAAAAGCCCATATCTGCACTCCACCCTTTCAAATGGTTCCAATGTTAGTCTGATTGATGATGGCCCTAAGCAGTGCATAACTAAGTATGCATAACAGAACTTTTCCTTGATTTTGGGGGTATAAGGTTCCATTATAATTTTGGTATTCTAGTAAGGCAACTTTCTGGCATAGAGAATTAGAAGCAGAACTCATTTTCAAGCACATGTGAACCTACGTCCAAGCGTAGATAGCGTAGAGGAGGTTGTAGTTGTCCTGCGACATGCCAAGACAATCTGTGCAGCTATTGCAAGTGGTGTTGTCAGCGTTGTCAAGGTAAACATCATATAGGGCATCACCAGATCCATTGCCCTTGGTACAGTTATTGCCCTGCAGACATTGTGTACATGTATGTACATGTATGCGTAATGGAGTGGGGTGGTAGAAGGACAGGACACAGGCAGTGGAGTCAGTCAAAAAGCAAGACCACAGCAGGCGGAGGCAGCAATCAGGTTTTATTGTACAGCAGCAACAGCCAATTTTCAGCACACCCAAAATCCGTTGGTTGGTTCGTTCTGTTTTTGCTTAATGTCCTCAGATGCTAAAAGCATATTAGGGACAATCTATAAAGTAAGCTTGTCTTAGATATATCATAGTTAAAATCATGGGGGAGATGGGGGGGAATGGGGAGCCAAGTAAGCTTGGTCCACTTGCGGATCAGTATTTGGATCGGGATATGAGGTTGCTGGAACAGAGGGGGAATGAGGGGTGAGGGGAGGGATGAGATGGGTCCACCTGTGGATCAATACTAGGGTCAGGGTGCTGGGTCGTCTTGGGTGTACTGGGGCATTCACTCAGAACTGAGCAGCACGCTAGGGGTCTGGTTAAAAAATCGTTGTCCACTATTCAGTTACAGTTAAAAACTGGGCTGCAGATTAAAAAAAAAAAAAACTTGCAAGGTTATGTCGGTGGGCTGACTAACAAAGTAACATGTTATACAATCGGCACACACAGTATTTACAGTTAAAAACGTCGAAGATGCACACGGTAGTTCAAATACACTTGTAGTAAAATCGAGGCCTGTAGTCAGGCGAATAAAAGTACTTGGGTATGCAAGCATACACTTGTGGTGGTCGCTGGAATCAGGTCCAGCAGACTAGAACTGGGTGCGGGAAACACGAAGACGTTCGCTCCCCCCCCCCTCCCCGCCGGGATTAACCCAAGCTGCGGGTTGAAAGCGTTGAACGTAGCCGGTGGTCCTGCATACTACAGGTAGGCTGCCAGTGGACAGGTGTAGACCAGTCTGGCTGCAGCCCGTAAGAGGCTCCATCCTTCACGCTGGTCGCACACTGCCAGGCTTTTTGTACACAGGGGCAGTCCCACGCTGCGTAGTTTCCCAGTCAAAGGCTGGAAGTGGTCTGAACATGAGATGCACGAGAACATCACGTGGTGAAACGAGACGCTCATATTCCACACTCACACTTCGTCGGTACGCACATGCAACTCCAGACGCCCACGTGCAGACGATGCATGATGCGAGCTAGGTAGGTCGGCATTCCAGGGAAGAAGACTCCAGCCCTGCACGGGGGAGAGGTATCGTCCCACTCCTTGGCCGTGGCCATTGGGTGGAACTCCTTCTCCCACTGCTTCCACGCCTGCTTGGTTAGCTCCGCATATACGTCGGCCAGGCCGATTTTCATCGTCACTGTCGAGGAGTCAACTCCCTTGGCTCCTCTTTTTGCTGCTCTATCCGCGCCTTCTCGTTTCTAGAGAGGCAGACGTGCGCTGGTACTAGACCATGAGCCAGCCTATCCCCCCGGGGGATTTTACCACATGGTAATTTCTGGGTACCTTGACCATCAAAGTACACAGTTCAGGTTGTCTGCAAGTGAGCTGTTGCTGTTTGTGTCTGTGGTGCTGGTTCTAATAAGTGCACTATATGGAATTCCAAATTGCGATGACCTTGTCTCTTAGCAGCTCATTTATTATGACAGAAAAGCCATTTCCATATATTGTTTTATTCAGTGTTTGAACAGTTTAATATGTTGCAGCTTTTCGTTTCTCTTTGTCTTAAATGTGTCCTTGTTATTGGGCACTGCGGACGCAGAAATATTAACGTCCCCTCTGTTAAAACCCCAGAGTTGACGAATGTTTTTCCTTAAAAGCACGGAGTAGGTCAGAATATAGCCAAATATGCTTAGTCAGCGCCATAATTTCTTCCTTGTCCTAATTTCCGCTTCCCCGGTCCATTCACCTTCATTTTTTTTCCAAATCCTCTCTATACTTTTCAATTGCGTTACTAGTCTTGGCTGAAGCGAATTCCCGGCCGCGTTAGTCTGCGAAATAAAATAGGTCACACTGTTCATAGTCAATTGATTTAAGCAGGTTCTCATGTTGAGTGCACCAAAACGTGTGTTACTGTGCCTCAAAAAGGTGATTTAGACATACTTGTGATCTGATCAATTGTTCTTTAATTTTGTACTGAATGCGTTACAGGGAATCTGTCTGGAAGTATCTTTTGCAGTTGTAGATAGTGATATGTGCTAATTATTGACTGTTTTGGCTGGGATGTTTGCTATTGATTGTGTTCTGTGTAGAACAATGAGCCAGCTTTTTGCTCGTAAGAAACTGTGACTGTGATTTGTCCTAAAGTGACCATGTGCGGTTGATGAGGTATACAAATCCAAGAACTAAATAACTTAAGCATGTGCAATGGTCCAGTCCTGATATGGTGGATGAAATATATGAGTATATACCGAATCTGCATGGGAATAACACATTGTGCTACTTTATGAATGACTGCAGAATTATTTTAAAACAAACTGAGAACCCGTCGGAAGGAAGTGATGTAAGATCCCGCCAAAAGCGAGAACAGAAAATCCGTCAGCAACCACAATGCTAGCTGTTGTCCAGTGACAGATGTCTTGTTTGTGAAAAGACTTGAATACAAGAAAACAACATGTTGAAGACATTAGTCACAAGTGTGTCAAAAACAGCTGAGGAAAAGCTCATTACCATGCCACCTGTCGGAGAGATTACACTCGAGAGGATGACAAACACCAGGAAACCATCAAAGACACTAAAACAACTGAAGAACAAGCTTCCAACAAGACTATATAAACATTATTTTCAGTACATCGTTCAGTATGTTATGGGCAGAATCGTTTAGAGATAAAGAGATTACCACGTTAAGGAAAAATAATGAAACTGGAACATTCCATGCATCTTCTCTGTAGAGGTAAATAAGTGATAGATGTCAACAAAATGTGTCAACACACCTCATCCTTGTTGAACAGTCACAATGCAACCATGCAGAGATGCACTGATAATGCACATCAAAAGGGCCAGCTTTCAAGCACTCTTGATATTCCGCAGTTAAGGCAACCCAAACCGTTCCTTGAGCAGATGGCCATGGCTTGCATACTGTGAATGGAAAAGTGGGAGGTATACTGGACAGACTGTTTTTTCATGCCGCAAGACCTGGTTGAAATCCAGGTGGAGCAACCCCAAAAGGAAGATAACTATCAAGAATACACCGAGCTTGAGAATCTTGATGGCTTCAGGTTTGAGGCTGACCACACAGGCTGTCTAAGCTGGACATGCATTCAGTGACACTCAAAGTAAAGGACATTCAGGTTTGGCAACCTCCTATGGCACCGGCTTTGGTATCTTTGGCTGGGAAAAATGCACCCAAGCTATAATGACAAGCAGTAAGAAATAAAGAGAGTAATGTGGTGTGTTTTTTAAATATTTTTTTATCAGATAACAATTTCAGAAAGTCAAATCATTGACAGTGAATATCTTTGACATTTCCTAGTTGTTCGTCTGTAATCTTGGCATAATAGCAAAGAGCCTGCTGACTGCAAGCTGATACATGAAACTGTCCAGCATGCTGAAGTAAGCCAAACCAGAGATGCGATCCGGTGGCATCAGGCTCCTAAACCTAAACTATTTTACTGAGACATAACAAAGGCAAAGCTGGTAAGTTTTACATTATTATTATTGATCGCTTTTATATAGCGCTATTCTCCGCTTTCGAGCAGACTCATTGCGCTCGCATGTGATTCTACATGAGTGAATAGCTTTTTATAGCGCGTTTTTGAATATCCACCGAAGTGGTGTACTTACAGCGCTGGCATGGCTGGTGCCACATGAAACTGCAGCCATCTAGGCGCGTTCTGTGTACACCATACAACCATGCACCATGTCACTTCATGCAAAGCCACGTACGTAAGGTGCACGCGTGTTTAGCTGTAACCTGCCACCTGCACTTTTGGTGGAATGACTGGGGTCTTTTACGTGCTACTGCGGTAACACGGGGGTGGAACGGATACCGAAATAAGAGTCGACATAGAAAGTTGACCCTGGAGAATAAAATTCTCCCGCCGCTCCTGCAGGGATTCGAACCCCCGACCTTTCGATCACGAGTCCGGCGCTCTAACCATTGAGCTATCCCCGCCCCCGTACATACATCGGGCATGTTTCTCACCTATCTTCCATGGGGTATAGAGTACTGTGAAACTGATTTCAGGTTAAATGGAGGTAGACCAGTGAATAAGACAGCACCTGTACCGGTTTTGTGGAAGTAGTTTATTGAGATCTGAACATATGTGCATTTTTGTAAAAGGTTGCTTAACTTTTGAACTTGAGTATATTCTATTCCGTGACGTCATCCATTAATGCAGGTGTTAATCAAACATTCTCTGTGACTCTCTCAGTCGCCATGATATATTTGGTGGTAAATGAAGCACTTTTGTTCAATTATTTACACGAGCATTGTAAAAAATTATGCAATGTGACATTTTTTCTTTTTTAATCTTCATTAATCCCACACGCGTAATTCAGGCCACCATACCTGGGTAAGACAACAGCATCCGCAAGAGCAGTGCTACCCATTGATATCAGCATGTGCAGTATTTCTGTGTGTCCAAAGAATGGTATATAGCTGCCTGTTGTTTGGGATTTGTAGGGGACACGCCCATTTTAATACATGCCATTAAGCTGCTATATACCATCTCAGATAATCCCTAAAAGCAGAGTAGTTCATCTTGCAGACAAGCAGATATTGAAAAGACACATACTGAGCTATCCAAAAATCATTGTCTCCAAAAATCCCCCCGGTGGGGGTGGGGGGGGGGGGGGGGGGGACGAGGGGGGGGGGGGAGGGTTTCGATACCTGGCCCATGGACTATACCCACTGAAAGCGAACTTCCGTACCGCGGGTGATCAGCTGATGGGTAGTTGTCGCGATCTCACGCACAAGATCCTCCCGTGCGTTTTGAGAGTCGGACTTGATGGCTGTCAGCGCCGCCTTGGAGTCGCTGCAGATAACAATGACGAAGGGAGTGACTGGTATCGCGCTGATGTGTTGCAGGGCCATCGAGATAGCCAGCAGCTCAGCGGTGAAGACCGACACTGCAGGTAGTGAATAGGAGTGTGTGAGGTTGTTGAATTCTGGGATTAGGCAACTCTAGCTGCACCATCCTCCATCACAGAACCATCAGTGAAGATCTTCAGGTGGTGTTGGTACTTTTCTTCCAGGCATAGCCTAGCTGTGACTGCTAAAACGAGTGGATTCAGGTCCTTCTTTAGCCCTTCCATGTCCACCTCAACGTGCGCTCGTTCCAGGAGCCAAGGTAGATAGGGATGCATCGGCCTCGTCGCCACCTCAACACCATCCAGTCCCGCGCTCCGGACCAGGTCGTAGACCAGGTCACAGATGGAGGAGTAGGACTGGACATGAGTCGGGAGGGGTTTCGGAAGGTAGCAGTTTTCTCCGAGCGTCGACGGTGGAGTTGTCGACAGTCTGGCCTCTAAAAACATACTTACTACAGACGAGCTGGATGTGGCGGCGGAACGGGAGGAGCCCGGCCTCTCTGTACACCAGGCACTGCGGCACGGACTGCGGCAGCCCGAGGGCCAGTCGCAGACCGCGCACCTCTATGGCGTTTTGATTCCTTCCAGATGGCCAGGTCGTCAGCATACAGGGTAATAATAGCATCGTGTTTTGTATTTTATTAATGTCATACAGCATAATAGAAAACAGGAGTGGCGCTATCACAGAGCCCTGCGGAACCCCCATATCTAAGCGCTGGCTGTTAGAGAGAGCGCCCTTCCATCTGACCTGAAACGTTCTCTTAGACAGAAAGGCTTTAACAAAGTTATAGATCCGACCAGAAAGCCCAACTTCCTCGATTTTACGGAGCAACCGTCCGTGCCAGACGGTATCGTAGGCACGACGCACGTCGAAGAAGCAACTGTACAGCGCCCTCCTCCTCAGTCTTGCTCTCCTGACGTGCGCCCCCAGCCGCACTAGGCGGTCAGACACCCCGCGGCCGGTACGGAAACCGGCCTGGCACAGAGGGATCACTCCTTTACTCTCGCAGAAGTGGTTAAGTCGCTGTTTTACAATACGTTCATACATTTTACCTATGTGAGGGAGATGGGACGGTAGTTACCGACCTCCTTCCGGGATTTTCCCTGCTTAAGAATGGGAGTGACGATGGCGTGTTTCCACCCGTCTGGAATCACCCCACCTTCCCAGCAGCGCCGAAAGAGGGCCAGCAACGCCTCCATGTAGCGTTCCGGCAACATCCGATAGGAAACACGGTCTAAACCTTCGGAAACTTTAAGTTTTGTTATGGATGAAAGAGCAGTCTCCAGCTCAGCACGGGTTAGAGGACAATTTACAGCCAGGTCTGCCGGAGCAGGGTCCTGGAGCGGATTTTTTCTTTTTCTTTAAAGGAGTCTCGATACTCCTGCATGCCCGCGGGGAGGTGGTTAGTGCTGCTAGCATCGGCGAACACCTCTGCGAAGGCGTCCGCCTTTGCTTGATTGGTTTTAAAGACTCTGTCCCCCACCCTAAGGTCGAAATCGGGGGGACAGTAACAGTACTGCTGTTTGATCTTTTTAATCTCTTTATACACGTTGCCCAGGTCAACCCTATAGTCCAAATTTCCTACCCAATTTTTCCAATGAGTCACTGAATTTTGCCTGAGCTATAATTATTTTGCACTCTATTTTTGCTTTTGTCATTTCCTGGTGAGCTAACGGTGTGCAATTCCGCCTATACTTTTTGTAATAATATCGTTTGTTTTTGACCGCCTCTCCGCAGGCATCGCTCCACCAAGGGTTGTTACGGGTCCGGGTGGACCCCTTCTTGGTGGTTGGTATCGAGGCCCTAGCCGCAACAAGGATGTTTTCTAAAAGTAAACTGTTCAGGGCTTCTATGGAAAGGGATCTATGATCACCGATTGGCTAAGCCCCCAGCTCGGCTCGGAAACTAATCCAGTCAGTTTTGTTATAATTAAATGTTTCATGCGGGGCGTTCCGCTCCCGCACAACAACACCAGTTATGTTAATGGTGATGGGGAGGTGGTCGCTGGACAAGGGATCGTCACCCACCGACCACTCCACATCACCAACCAGGTCAGGAGTGATCAGGGCCAGATCAATAGCATTTCCTCTCTGATCGGAACGATCTGGTACCCTGGTCAGAGTCCATCGTTTAACAAAACGAAGTCGGAGCCAGTAATTCCCGCGCCCAGCTTAGGCTCTCTAGCTCACTGTGTTGATTAAAATCCCCGACCACCAGGCAGTGGCTATCTGAGAGGTATTTCAACCACTCTCCCTCACCGTGACACTCATTGTGTACCGTTATGTGCCTAGCTGTTTGTTCTATTTTTATAGAGCAGATGGAGGCTTCGGCCTCCAACTGACTAGTAACGGTGACGAATTTAACAGCCAGTTTTAACGTACGTGACAGTCCCCACCCTGCCACTGATACTGGGGTGAAGGCCGCTCACGGGGGGTGGGGGGGTGGGGGGGGGGGGGGAGTAATAATACCCGTCTATTTATTTTCGGCAAGTCACCGCGGTGGCAGGCCGGGCGACTGCATGCACAAAACGTGAAGAGAGTGTTGAGATAATAATGGGTTAAATAATCCAACTTACTGTTTAAGGACCTGCAGTTCCACTGCAGGACAACCAGGTTTTCGTTTTTATTATCGAAAGTGGTTACAGTGTTTAAGCTGTAGTACTGATCATTACACACACTTACAATGTGTAGTCGGGGAGATGATGGTGGTTCTCCTCCAACTTGTTTTTGACCCCCGACATGACTAACATGAGGTTTAAATATACCTTCGACGAATGTTCCCAACTAGGTTCGCGAAGAAAAGTTCGCCCAATTAAGAACCAACTAGGTTCGCCGAATACTTCCAACTAGGTTCGCGAACAAACATTCGCCCAATTAAGGACGGGCTTAAAGGCCGCGCTATGGCGTCCGTTGCAGTTTATGCAGCTGAGCGTGTTGCTGCACCCCTCCACCGCACGGAGCCCGCAAAGGTCGACACCTAGTGGGGAGTACACGCAATCCACACCTCTGTAGGGAGGGTACAACCCAAACTCCAAGCACTGGTTTACGACATCCTTCCTTCAACCACTGCCGTATTTAGTTACGCCATAGGGTCCAAAAAAATCAGCTAACGAGCAGTTTTTTGTTGGTGCTCTAACAGTAGTAGGTTTGTTACAAACAAATAAAACAAGGCGTGTCATTTATAGCCACCAACAAAGTTTACACCAGCACAAATAAAACCACAATCGTTTGAATCAACACAGAACTCTTCTTCTTTTTTCACCCGGGGAGGATGCGTCTCATGTTTACGTGCGTGCTTTGGCGGAGGGCGCTGACCGCTTCGCTGGACAGCTGCGCGGAGATAAAGAGTCCCCCTTTAGTGGTGTAACTAACTGTGAGCCGGTTTGGCCTAGCGGTAAGTCGTTAGGCTGGTAAGCGGAGGGACCTCGGTTCGATACCGCTTCGGCTCTCCTTTCTCTTCAGAAAGGTTGTGGTTTGTGGACACTGTCTTGTGACTTTGTCCATCACTTCCTACTGAAACATTAAAATAGCTCTCATCGCTGCCCACCATAATGCAGAAATCATTCTGGTGGTGACAGTGTAGCGATAGGTATATAGTCTCCCTCTTCCCCCACCTCCATACCCCCTCTCCCTCTTCTCCCCGTCCCTAATAAGCCGTATGGTTTCTGTGGACGTTAAGCGCCATGTTTACTTTACTTGCGTAACTAAATCTGGCAGAGTTTGGAGGAAGGTGCCGGAAAGAGATGATCGGAGTGTGGGTTTTTGGCTTTTATGTTGCTTAACGTCCACGGAGGCGGGATGACCTATTAGGGACGGGGACAGAGTGGGAAAGGGGACAGGGTGATTGGCTCGACCGCGGAAACCGCCCGAAAAAGACCGGAGAGACCGTAGACCGCCGCCAGAACAATGGAAGTGTTAAGGCGGTGTCCCCTCGCCATTGCCCAGCGACTTGTGCACTGCGCAATTGCTCTTTCAACTGCTGTGCTGGACAGAGTCACTAAGACAATGTCCGTTGCACCGCTGTTGACGAACAACTTGGACAACTCGAAGCAAAAGACGTCCAACTTGCTCAGCCCAGCTCCACCTCCCTACTCATGATCTCTTCTGGGCAAAAGTGAGGGTCCAGCTCCACCTCCCTCCTCTTAGATCTCTTGATCTTTTGATCTCGCCTGGAACCCTGGAGTGTGGGTACAACCCTCGGAAGTTATACGTACGGCCCTGGAGGGCTCGCCCTTAAGCCCGTTCTTAACTGGGCGAATGTTTCTTCGCCGAACATACTTCGGACAGTTCGACGAACTATGATTCGTTTCTTAATTGAACTTTAGTTCGCCGAACATGGTTCGGACAGTCCAAACTTTACTTCGTTCTCAACTGGCTTGTAATGAGATGCAAGCTTCGGCGCTGAACTTGCGACGCAACAGACAGCATGATCCAAAAATGTAGGCTAAAGTCAAGTCAATATACTTTCATCATCCCTCACAGGGTAATTCAACTAACTACCATCTCATTCTGGGTCTCCGAGACAAGGCTGCGCCTCCCACAAGTCAACAAATAAACAAATTCCCTCCGAAGCGAGTGAAGAACCTAGCGACACCGTCATCCATTTTTATTTTTATTTTTTCTTCATCCACAGGAGAGCTCTGCTCTCAGACAGTCAGAGGCAATGAACGTCGAATAGGGCGAATGTTCCCAGAACATGTTGAGCGAAGCTTTCTGGACCCGAATATAGCTTCGACGAATACTTCCAACTAGGTTCGCGAAGAAAAGTTCGCTTTAAGCCCGTTCTTAATTGGGCAAATGTTTGTTCGCAAACCTAGTTGGGAGTATTCGGCGAACCTAGTTGGTTCTTAATTGGGCGACCCTGCTTTTCTTCGCGAACCTAGATGGGAGTATTCGTCGAAGGTATATTCGGGGTCCAAAAAGCTTCGCTCAACATGTTCTGGGAAAATTCGCCTTATTCGACGAACATTGCCTCTGATTGGCTGAGAGCAGAGCTCTCCAGTGGATGAAGAAGAAATAAAAATGAATGACGGTGTCGCTAGGTTCTTCACTCGCTTCGGAGGGAATATGTTTATTTGTTGACTTGTGGTAGGCGCACCCTTGTCTCGGGGACCCAGAA